>SJYC01003816.1:0-111014 GCA_006408675.1 Madoqua kirkii | reverse complement strand
ATGGCACCACCGACTCAATGGACGTGAGTCTGAGTGAACTCCAGGAGTTGGTGATGGACAAGGAGGCCTGGCGTGCTGCGATTCATGGGGTCGCAGAGTAGGACACGACTGAGCAACTGAATTGAACTGAAAAGAATATTCACATGAATAAATAGAAACTGATGTTAATAAAAGACTCACAGTTTTGGTGTGAGATTTGAAAAGGGAGGGGATCAAAGAAGGAATTAGCCCACCAAGCGAGTCTGACCAGGCAAATAAAATTGCTTTATGATCACATTCTATCAAATGACTTCTGTTCTGTGTAATAGCTACACTGGTTACAGTCTGAACTCAAAAAGTCACTGGTGGTTTAAAAGAAAAAGTTTTCTAAATTTTAAGTATGTATGCTATACGCTCTGCACTTCTTAAACCATTTCCAAGGGTATCCACGAGTGGTTTCCAAGTCATGCAGACTATACTTTGACGTCTTTCCATTAATGGTTGAGAGTGAATAGGCAGGCAATGCCATGTTTGAGAATGCTGGTTCTGGACTCAGAGTATAGGGTGTGAGACAATGCTTCCCCACTGGCTCAGCGGCCACTCTCTTGTTTTCCCATCAGTGGTTCATTAGGTGGCACCTTAGTTTTGTAGGGGAGTAGGGAAGGGAGGCAGGGAAGGCACCCAAAGAGGGTGTGTTACCACAGTAGGCAGCTGGGAAGTGGTATAGAACACCCATGCTGAGTGATACCCTTGAGGGGTGAGGGAGCTGGGGTTCTTTGCACCAATTACTGTCAGTGCCTAGTGAGGGTTGCTTCTGGGATGAGAACTCTCCTGCATTTAAGACCTGGTGTGCATGAGGGCAAACTGGTTTGGGTGTTTTAGAGAGAGTCTCCAGGCACAGAGGTGCGGACTGGAAGCGGCCGCTGCTGTAACCCCAGGGGTAGTGAATCTGAGGCACTGGCCAGCGCCTGGTATAGCATGTCTCATCACTCAGTTCCCCGGTTCCCTCTGTCATATCACTGATTCTTCAAGGTGGCAGCTGGCCACAGGTTCTGAAAGAAAGACTTACAATGGCCAGAGGGGCAGTAAGACAAGATACAGTCCATGCTGCTGCAGTCCCAAGGCGGCAAGTGACATCCGTCTCTTCTTCCCTCCCACCCTTCTAGACTCATCTCGCTCTTGAGCAGCCCTTCTGCTGGTCTAGGTTTCTTGCTCGTGGGGATGACACACACCTTCACCCATGAAAGGTCCCAGCCCTGGTGCCCAACCCAGGCTACAGCTGCTGTAATTGCCCATCTATGGACACAGAAGCACCAAGAGGTGCCCCGTGAGTCTCCTGTAACTCAAGCTTTCGTGAAACACTTTCTGTGTCTCTTAAGAGATGTGTCCCTCTCCTGAGAGTCAGGACTTCTGATCGCACAGAGCCTAGAGTTGCAGGTATGGAAAGCACAGATTTCTCAAGTGGGCCACTGAGAATAATGGCGAGTGGGTCCACTCCTACTTTAACCTCTTGTGTTCTACCTACTAAAAACACAGTCCCATACACTATTATGCAGAAGCCTTCTGGGCAATATAAGGTAGGATCAGAGGCCACTGTGACTGTAAGTCCATTGTTGGACACTTTTTATCCTTACCTGGGCCCCTGGTTCACAACATGGTTAACAGGTTTCCATAAGAAATCAGACATTCCATGTGCCTGGACTGGCTGAGAAGCTGTGGGGCAAGGAAGGCAAGTGTACCTTCAGAACATGCCCAGATCCTATGAAGAATAAATTGCTGTCCCATCCAGGGGATCAGATGTAATAAACCTGCCACCACATTCTCCTCAGTGTGGTCCTGTATCAAGGACTCAGCATCAGTCTCTGTTGTTTACATGCCAGACATTCAGCAAAGGCAATTGCCAGAGCATCTTTGGTGATCCCATGATCACCAAGGCTCAGGAGTAGCCTTCATCCCTGCTACAGGGCTTCCCTGGAGCTCAGTTGGTAAAGAATCTGCCTGCCTTGCAGGAGACCGGGGTTTGATTCCTGGGTAGGGAAGATCCCCTGGAGAAGGAAATGGCAACCCACTCCAGTATTCTTGTCTGGAGAATCCCATGGACAGAGGAGCCTGGCGGGCTACAGTCCATGGGGTTGCAAGAGTCGGACACGACTTAGTGACTAAACTACCACCACCACCACTGCTACCACGGCTTCTAAATTCATTGGCCTGTTGTACAGACACTGGAGTGGACTGACTAGACTGTGTAGCTAGCCGACTTTCACTGGACAAGCCCTCCACTCTGTCTCATTGGTGTCTCTTCTGTGGTGGATGGCCTCTGGTTGGTATTGATATGAGATTTGATGGGAAAGAAAAACAAATATGAGAGAAGAATGTATTGGAAATCAGAGAAACTGAATAGCTTCAAGCCCAACAATGCAGATGAATTATCTTGATCAGGGTTATTTCAACTTTCTGTCCTTCAGTTTCACTTAAAGCAAGTTGGAATATCAATCTTTATTCTACTTTCACTGGTATACTTACAGAGAGGAATATCAATCTTTATTTCACTTTCACTGGTATACTTACTGAACCGCTTAGGTTATAATAAAGACTTGTGAGTTCTGTGGGTCACATGAGTATGATTCCTTATTATTTTTATTACTGCTCACCAATCCCTTCAAAAGATTTCCTTGCTTATAGGGAAAGCAGGAGAGACAACAATTAGTATTTTTTTTATGTTACCTTCTTTGCTATAAAATGAGTTCCTTGGTGAAAAGAAGTTTTACGTCGGACATCATAACAGTGTACGAAGCTTTCTGTAAGTCTATAGATAGTGCTGTTGGGAGAAATATGGTGATAGGGAAGGTATATCCATATCTATACCCAGAATGAGTGTCTTTTTCAGTGAAAACAAATTGCTTCCCTCTCCTTGATGGATGCGTATGTATATATTTTCTCTCTGTGTGGAGCATCTCTATATGATCAGGTAAATCCCTGTCCCTGAGATAGTTATATTAAATTGGAATCTCCTTTGTTACTTCCTTGTTTGGCCAAACCACCCTCCATGAAGCACATGAAGCACAGGGGTTCCTTGGCCTGGGATACAATTTAGAAAGGTTCCCCAACCTTGAAAAATTTGTTAGCCTTGGACCTGAGAGAGGCTTACTGAAATGGAATAATTTTTTCATTCAGCTTAAGAAGCCCTTGCAGTTCCCATTTCCCAGCAGGCAAAAGCAGAGCGATCAATTCCGAACAGAATCTCTACTGAGAGCATCTTAATCAACAGGAATGAGTACAGAGCAGCTGGCTCACCTCCGAAGATTCACAGACGTGTTTGCACCCAATGAGAAAACAGTAAACAGCAGGCACCAGGCCAGGTCCATTTGCTGTATTAATTTCTTAGTTTAAAATAGATCTTTGAGGCAAACGTTTTTCTACTCTCATACAAAGGAATACTTATCCCTTTCTTTCTACCATCTAGACTATCTGAACAGAACTAGCTCCAAGCCAGCCTGCAGTAAAGATAGTTTTAATATCCTATAGCATTTTTGTGTATAAATCTATAGACCAAGAATAAAAATGGACAGAGAGGATGGGTGCTGAGAGTTAACACGGGGGAACTTAATTTTACATTTTTACATTTTATCTAATTTTTAAGACAATTAGAATCATTAATTTGACTTTGAGTGTGTGGGTATAACATAAAGTCTTTAACAGCAAACCTTGAATATCTAAATGAAGGCAGACACCATGGAAGAAACATTATTATCAAAGGGTTATTGTCATTGTTCAAAAAATAGTTTTGAATTCCTTCTTTGGATTGTCTTTCAAGGCCATCAGAAAATTCAATCTCATAGACCCAAGTCACATTTAGGAGTAAAATGTTTCCCAGTTTATTCATCCATTTATAACTGGCTTGACTCTGAATGATGTTTGGCAGTTTTAAAAATTAAAATTCACCCTCAAAAGACATCCTGCCATCTCTAAGTATTCTCAAAGCAATATGCATATGAAGGATAGCCCAAATACATCTCGACCAATTGTTGTATCATTAAACTAAGAATTTAGCTATTTAAAGGGACTGCTTCAAAAGAGGGAGTATTCTTTTGAATGTAGAAAATTCTCATGTTTGCTTAAAAACTAGTCATATTACCTTACTAATAATTAGTAATTTAATGTTTAATAATATTTACAATATTAGTAATGTTAGTAAAACTAAATAAAACTAAATAAAATAATACTTATCAAATTTATCAAAATAGGAAATAACTTTCCAATTCTCCCTCTCCATGTGCAGTCTTTTGAAAACATAACATATGTGAGTGTGGTAAATTATTAAACTCATTGGTAAACGCCTATTTCTCATTTCAGTTCAACTGTGTTTAGTTTTTAAGTAGGTATCATGAAACAGTAGACTCATAAGATAAAGCACAAGCTCTATAATGAAATAAATGTAAGAAATGTAACTTGATGTATTCCCTCTTAGATATTCTCAATGCATGTAAACACAATGAAGGTGCCTCAAAACTCAAGTTATAGCTAATATTTTATGGGGTGGAAAAGATCTTCCACTCTTGATAAGAACTTGGAAAACAACAAACATAATTTGTGGCTCCTTTTAGTAAAAGCCAGATCAAGGAGGAGACAAATGTTTCTTAGCCCAGTCATGCTCAGGGTGATTATTTTTTAAGAAAAAGGTTACAAGAAATGTTAGTAAGAGGTTGTACCTTTTTCATTTGAGATAGTATGTTTCTATGTGCTATATAGTCAGGTACAATGTGCCCTTGGGTGACTCAGGGAAAAATGAGCTCTAGCTGCCACTGGTAAGACCAGGACACTCATTATCTTCCTTTTACTCTACAGACTGAAGCACATGTCCTCATCTGCCCCTCCCACTCTTGTATCCAGCAAAGCCTACGGAGAAGAAATCTCTCAGCATCCAGAGTTTGAGGCACCAGACTTTTTAAGATATGAGCAGAGTCTTAGGACTATGATGGCCTCCCTAGTGTGGAAAGGGGTGGGGATGTGTTGGGACTTTCCAAGGGCGAGGATGGAGAAAATAGATTATAGGTTGTGGGTTCTGAATTGAGACTGCAGAGAGAGAAAGCCAAGGAGAGACAGAGGAATATGGAGTGAGTGATCAGGCCAAAGACAAAACTTGGGGCCTTCTCTCCTCCCAGAGGACTCTCATCACTCCCACATCACTCCCAGAGGGACTAAGTTGGATCAAGACACATCTCCTGACTCTCATATTTGTACTGATTAAGATGTCCCAAAGGACATTTATCTTTATTCCCACTGACACTTCCAAATTCTTCCTATGGGGGAAGTTCCCAATTGTATGAAACTTTGTGGGAGTCCAAAAAGAATCAAGAAAAACTCAAGGCCACTTCTCCCTGCCCGTGGAAATGAAGGCATGGTCCCCAACCAGACTCAATAAATCTCATACAGGGATTTTTCAAGATACCTTGAGTGAGATATGAAAAAATAAAAGATTAGTAATAAAAAAAAAAAACTAACAGTGACTGCAGCCATGAAATTAAAAGACACTTCCTCCTTGGAAGAAAAGCTATGACCAATCTAGACTGCATATTAAAAGGAGAGACAGTCCTTTGCCAACAAAGGTCCATATAGTCATAGCAAAGTTTTTTCCAGTAATCATGTATGGATGTGCTGCTGCTACTGCTGCTAAGTTGCTTCAGTCGTGTCCGACTCTTTGTGACCCCATAGACGGCAGCCCACCAGGCTTCCCCGTCCCTGGGATTCTCCAGTCAAGAACACTGGAGTGGGTTGCCATTTCCTTCTCCAAGGCATGAGAGTGAAAAGTGAAAGTGAAGTCACTCAGTCATGTCCAACTCATAGCGACCCTGTGGACTGCAGCCCACCAGGCTCCTCCAACCATGGGATTTTCCAGGCAAGAGTACCGGAGTGGGGTGCCATTGCCTTCTCTGGTATGGATGTGAGAGTTAGACTATAAAGAAAGCTGAGCACTGAAGAACTGATACTTTTGAACTCTGGTTTTTAAGACTCCTGAGAGTCCCTTGGACTGCAAGGAGATCCAACCAGTCCATCCTAAAGGAAATCGGTCCTGAATATTCACTGGAAGGTCTGATGCTGAAGCTGAAGTTCCAATGCTTTGGCCACTGAATGGCCAAAGAACTGACTCATTGAAAAAGACTCTGATGCTGGGAAAGATTGAAGGCAGGAGGAGAAGGTGATGACAGAGGGTGAGATGGCTAGATGGCATCAATGACTCGATGGACATGAGTGTGAGCAAGCTCCAAGAGTTGGTGATGGACTGGGAGGCCTGGCATGCTGCAGTCCATGGGGTCGCAAAGAGTCGGACACAACTGAGCGACTGAACTGAACTGAATCAATGGTGGAAAACAGTATGGTGGTTCTTAAAAAAAACTGAAACTAGAACTACCTTGTGACTTGCAATTTCACTCCTGGATATTTATCCCCAGAAAATGAAAATGCTAATAAGAAAAGATACATGCACCTGTATGTTCACTGCAGAATTATCTACAATAGCCAATATATGGAAGCAGCCTAAGTACCCCTCAGTAGATAAATGGATGGAGAAAATGTCATGTGTGTGCATGTGTGTATATATAGCTGTATATATATGTATATGTGTATATATATGTATATACACACACATATGTCCATACAGGGGAGCCTAGTGTGCTGCAGCCCATAGGGTCATAAAGAGTCAGACACAGCTTAGTGACAAAACAACAATACACACACACACACACACACACACACACACACACACAAAGACTATTACTCAGCCATAAAAAAGGAAAGAAATCTTTCCACTTGTGACAGCACAGGTGAACTTAGAGGGAATTACACTAAATGGAATAAGTCACTCAGAGAAAGATAAATACTATATAATTTAACTTCTATTTGGAATCTAAAAATCAAATTAATGAACAAAACAATAAAACAGAAATATCTACAAATACAGAGAACAAAGAAGTGTGATCAGAGGGGGGAAAAATAAAGAGATGAGAAAAATAGATGAGGAAAACACAAACTTTCAGCTACAAAATAAATGAGTCATGGGTATGGAATGTACAGTGTGGGAAATATAGTCAATAATTACGTAGTATCTGTGTATGGTGACAGATGGTAACTAGACTTATCATGGTGATTATTTTGAAATATATAGATATATTGACTCATGAAACCATACTCCAGAAACAAACATAGTATTGCAGGTCAATTATACTTCAACAAACAAATCCATAGAAAAAGAGATCAGATTTGCGGTTACCAAAGGTGGGGTGTGGGGTTTGAGCAGGGGGAATTGGATAAAGACAGTCAAAAGGTACAAATTCCTAGTTATAGGATAGGTAAGTGCCATGGATATAATGTAAATCACAAATATAAAATTTCTTTAATATTGTATCTATATGAGATGATGGATATTCACTAAACTTACAGTGTTAATCATTTCAGTGATGTAAGTCAAATCATTATGCTTTGCACCTTAAATGTAAACAGTGCATACTCAAGTCCCTTCATTTATGTCCAACTCTCTGAGACCCTATAGACTGTAGCCTGCCAGGCACCTCTGTCCATGGGATTATCCAGGCAAGAGTACTGGAGTGGATTCCCCTGCCCTCCTCCAGGGGATCTTCCCGACCCAGGGATTGAACTTGTGTCTCTTCATCTCATGCATTAGCAGGCAGGTTCTTCACCATTAGAGCCATCTGGGAAGCCAGCTTATACAACGCTGTCTGTCAGTTATGGGCTTTCCAGGTGTACAGTGGCAAAGCATCCGCCTGTCAATGCCAGGAGACACCAGAGACACAGGTTCGATCCCTGGGTCAGGAAGATCTGGAGTATGAAATGGCAACCCACTCCAGTATTCTTGCCTGAAAAACTCCATGGACAGAGGAGCCTGGCTGCCTGCGTCCATGGAGTTGCCAAGAGTGGGACCCAACTGAGCACACACACACACACACTCACCATGCCATGTCAATCATGTCAATTATATTTCAGTGAAACTGGAAGGGAAAAAATCCTCTGGAGAAAGTAATTTGTCTAGCAGACAATCAACCTGGTTTGTTTTAAACGGTAAAGTCTATCTTGTCTCCTGCGGGTTCTAATACCAGTTCATTTTGGAAGCCTTCAGCATGCTGTTCGGGTCTGGCTGGCAAAGACCCAGAAGTTAGACCTAGTCACTATTTCACAGGGCAGTTTAGTTCTGGGAGCCCTTGCTCTGTTTCTTTGGGTCTTATCTCCATGTGTCCACCTTGCAGGTAAACCTGGACCTAAAGTGGCTTCATGCAGATAAGCCCCAAGGGATCCTCACTTCCAGTCTTTTCTCTCTGTGTCTCAGTCACACTTTGGTTCACAGAGGCCTGTTTTTCCCTAGTTGCTCTGTCAGAAGGAGAGAGTGCTTGTCTCTTGTGCTTTTTCTACAGTTCCGTGAAACCGATGCTGCCCTCTGAATAAAGGAAATAGGGAAACAGAGAGAAAATAAGCGTATTTCCTCATAGTCTTTGGATAACAGGGGCCCCCTTTTCCTGGGCCGCCTTTTGCCCAGAACTTAGTATTCTCTTGGGGTAAAGGTAACTTTATCATAGAGGTGGCAGTGCAACGCCATGAATGAGGTAGGCCCCGAGTCAGAACTAGAAAAGAAAAACTACAGAAAATGGGAAACAAGAATTTTCCTCCTGCTTTGTGGAACCCTTTTCCTGGTCCTCTGGATAGAAAGAGATGCCTTCTTCCAGTTTTTCTGTCAACACTTGCTGCATAGTTGTTCCTGTCATCCTGCCCTCAGTTCAAAGCCAACAGTCAAAAGAAAGAGAAAGAAAAACAACAACAACAAACAAAACCCCAAACCATGAAATTCTTGCTACAAGTTATTAATCAATTTTGACTTTGTAAGAAACGCTGTGGAAAGAAAAGCCACTTCTAGGGACTGTTAACAAAAGGCCTTTATTGGGCGGTTACTCTCGGGCAGAACTCCCAGGAGTGAGCTATCACGGGTTGGAACAAAGGGAGTCTGCGAGGGACGGTGGCCAGGAGGAGGGTTTTATAGCCGGGGCTAGCGTTCAAGCCGGGTTTTTTTCCCATCTACGGTAAACGCGGGGGCCACATTGCTGATTGGTGCTAGTGGGCTTTGGCTTTGTGTCAGTCCTTTATTGGGCCAGGTCATGAGTTCCTATCCAGGATGTTGGTCCGCCTCCTGGTTTCTGTCTGGGTGGGGGCGGGTTCTGGGGCTTTCTGCCTCAGCCACCTGAACATGGCCGTGCATGTCCGGGTATGTCCGACCTCTCAGACTTCAGTCTCTATTTTTGTATTATTGTTTACTTTTCAGAGTCCTCCAGTAATTACCTCTTCTATGCTGTCCTAACTTTTAGTTGTGGCTAGTGAGATGGGCTATTGTCTACATATCCCATCTTGACCGGCTTGAGAATTTCAGAAACAAACATCTGTTTATCCAATAACAGGGAGCAATTTAGTTGGCCTGCTGACACATAGATATCAATGAAAACGTTAGTAACCACTGGATTATTGAATACTAATTTCCCAGGATACATGAATTAAGCGATATTACACTCATAAAGCCACAAAAGTGGATGTGGACAAACCATTAAAGTAAGTGGGTAAGCAGTTTCCAAGTCCTTAGTCAATCATATGAATTAGTTCTCTGGTTCGGGGTTTTGTGCTGTGCAACAATTCATGTCATGCACCTTGCTTTCAATAAGTAAAAATACTGATACACTTCTGCTCAAAGAAGTTAATTCTCCCATCTTCACAGATCTCTTTGGTAGCAATAAAAAGTTCTCTTGCTAAAGCAGATAGAGAAGGGTGAGGAGGATAAAGAGAGGGACAGAGGAATCATTTGGGCTTCCCTCGTGGCTCAGCTGGTAAAGAATCTGCCTGCAAAGCAGGAGACCTGGGTTTTCTCCCTGGGCTGGGAAGGTCCCCTAGAGAAGGGCACGGCAAGCCACTCCAGTATTCTTGCCTGGAGAATTCCATGGAGCCTGGCGGGCTACAGTCCATGGGGTCACAAAGAGCTGGACCCGACTGAGTGACAACATGCTCCCTGTCTCCACTAATGCCCTCCAATCCTAGGTCTGTGCTGATATTATGCTTTATTCCCCAGAAACAAATTATGAATGATGGGAATTTATGGATCAGTTAGGATACAGGTTTAGGTCCAGTTGTAGAAAAGGGCAAAGAAACAAGGGCTTAAACAAGTGAGATTTTTTTTCTCAGTCACAGAGCTGACTGAGGCAGGCAGCTGAAGCCATCAGAGCTGCTCCACGGTGCTGGAGACCCAGCCCTTTCTGTCTCATGGCTTGGCCATTCTCAGCACACAGCTGCTACCTCAGGATCCAGCACGGCTGCTCCAGCTCTGCCCATCACATCTAAATTCCACCCTGTGGGTAGAGGAAAGAAGAAGGGGAGACCACATGCCTCTTTTTAAATCAACAACCCCAGAGCATGTAGGTTCATAAGCTATACCAAATAAAACATTCTGGTGGGGGACGTTGATAGTGAGGGAGGCTGTGTATGTGGGAGGCAAGAGGTATGTACGTGGGAAATCCCTGTATCTTTCCCTCAGTTTTTCTGTGAACCTAAAACTGCTCCAAAAAGTAAAAGTCTATCAGTGAATGAAGTGCAGAAGGAAGGGGGGCAGAGAGAGTGGAATGGAAGGAAGGAAAGAAAGGAGGGATGGAGAAGAGGAGAAAGGGAAAGAGTACAATCAACCACAAAACAAAAAGAAAAGAAAAAACAGTTGCAGGTCTTAGGAAAGTTATAAAAAAGACAAACACAAAATTACATTTGAAAAATACTCTGGTGACCTAAGGGTTACCCACTTCATTTAGAAGTAACAAAAGATTAAGAATCTCCTGCAATTTAAATCCATTTAGTCATTAAACCTTCCAATCTTGTTTTCTCATCATGAGGTAGTGCTGTAACTGCTATAGGATTATTTGCCCTTTCCTCTAACTCTCTTTTAATGGTTTGGTACAAGGCAACTCTAATAGGCAGAGGGCAGTCACACTTTGAAATAAGAAACACACCCATTAAGAAGTAAATCAAGTGTGGCAGAAGCTGTTGTCCATGAGATATTAGAGTCTCTGTGGACCGTGCGTGGCCTGCAGATTTTGTTGTGAACCAAGAAGACCATTAACTGGCAGGAAACAATTTTAGTCCTGTCAAAGCAAAGGTGATCAGATACCAACAAAAGCAAAACTTGAAGACACAGGTAAATGAAAATGCCAAATATTATTTCAATATGCTTGTTAAATAAACATATATAGAATGCCTATCATATGCTAATACCTTTTATATACTAATACCTATTTATTATATGCTAGTACTGGTATTTGGAATCATACAGGTGAACAAGCAAGGTTTTGCTCTTTAGGGAGCTTACAGTCTTGAGGTCGAGACATTTTTGCACATGTAATTTCAACATGGGATGATAATTATAGGACTAAATTTCAGTTCCCAGGGAAGTGACCTTAGGTGAAAATAAGGCAGGAGCAAAGGAAGGTTTGTTGGAAGAGACAAACCTGAATTCAGACTTGAGTTAAAAGACAAAGGAAGACAGGTGAAGGAGAGGAGGAAAGACCTTCTAGGTAGGAGGGACAGTTGAGTGAAGGCATGGAGACCTGAACAGACAGGTACATACAGGCTGTGCGCAATTGCCAGAGCAAAACAGAGGTCAGGTTTGGGAGGGATAGATTTGGGAGTCAACTGCCTTCAAAGCCAAATATCCAAGGGCAACAACTTCCTGCTCCAGGACTCCCAAGATAGGGAACCCAAGGCGAGCCCTTGGTCCTTGGTGAAAACTTCTCCCATTGTAATTATCCTCCTTTTTGGGGTCACCTACCTAGGGTATGGATCTTGACCGTATCTCCAGCCCTCCTACCCTTCTTGTTGTGGTTTCTTCCTTATACACTTATCTGTAAAAGATCTTTTTGCTTGTCATCCAGTCTTTCTCCTTAAGAGCTGCTCTGTAAATGGCAGTGATTTTGATATGCCCATGGCAGGAAGTGAGCTCAGAGTTTTATTCCTCCTCCATCTTGACTGCTTTTCTCAACAAACATTCGTATGCATGTCCTTTGATGAACACATGTCTGCATTCTTGTTGAGCATATACAGGTAGCTCTCAATTTGCACAGTATTAATATGAACAAATTTTAGCTGCCACAGTTTCATTAAATAACTCCAGCCCCCAAATTACACAATTCAAACTTCAGTTAAATTCTACATTAACTGTGGGCAATTGCAGAATATATAGACTTCACTACTAGCCCTTCAGTTCACAAATCACTATGTAAAAAGTAAGGTGGACATCATGATCAGAGATTAAGCTCACTCACAGCAAAGCCTGTTGCTATATTGCCTATTTGTTTCCCAGTGAAAAACCCACATGACATTTTATTAAAATGGATACTTGAAAGAGGGAATTGGCCAGTTAAAAAGAAGATGCAAAAAAGTGACAAAAATGGTAATGCTGGAGGTGAAATTTGAATCGAACACAGAGTTATAGAAGAACTAGCTGATCATGGCAATGTTGACACTGCCATCATTTGAGACACTAGATATGCAACCACAGGGATCAGCAAAGATGAACTCATCCACAGATACAAAGAAAAAGAATTACAGTGAAAAGGATGAAGATATCCCAGAGGAAGTGATATCAGCAAAAAATTTTACATTAAATGAATTCTCAGGGGTACTTAACATTGAAAGAACAAAGAATTAAAACGTTGGGAAACAATCCAAAAGTAGATGGCACAGATGGTAAAGAACCCACCTGCCAATGCAGACAGATGTAAGGGACATGGGTTCAGTCTCTGGGTTGGAAAGATCCCCTGGAGGAGGGCAGGACAACCTCCTATTCTTGGATGGAGGATCTCATGGACAGAGAAGCCTGGAGGGCTATAGTCCATGGGGTTGCACAGAGTTGGATGCAACTGAACTGACTCAGCATGCATGCCACAAGGCATAGGAAAGATGCTTGCTTCACGATGTATGTAATGTGACAAGAAGGCAATCATTCTTCAAACTACCTTTGATAAATTTTTTTACAAAAAAACAGAATGCTTTAATTTTCAGTGTCTAATACAATCATTTATAGTACACTAGATACAGATTAGCTTTACTATCTTTTTTATTTCTCTATAGCAATGTGAGAGAGGGAGCATAATTCAAATACTACATGTAGCATGCAGAGAGCTCAGTTTTTAATAGAAATCTATTGTTTTAACCTACCTACAAATTTGTAGATTTGCACTAATAACTCATTTCTGTTATAAAATTACAAGAGTATTTTGTGTTTGGATAGTCAGTGTAAAAGAACTAAATGATACAGAAATGTACACATAAACTTTGAATGGGAAAAGTCCTATACTTCCTCCCAAAGACTCCCTCCCCATGTGTTCTCCAGATAAAAACTAGTAACAACCTTTCTGATCCTTTGTGTGTGTGTGTGTATGTGCTCAGTCGTGTCTGGCTCTTTGTGACCCCATGGACTATAACCTGCCAGGCTACTGTGTCCATGGGATTCGCCAGGTAAGAGTACTGGAGTAGGTTGCCATTTCCTTCTCCAGACTATCTCCCCAACCCAGGGATCAAACCTGGATCTCTTACATTGCAGGAAGATTTATGCATATAAATGTTACCTATCCCTTAACATAAGCAAGATAATACTACACTTACTCTTTCATAACTTGCTTTTGCAGGCTTCCCTGATGACCCAGAGATAAAGAATCCGCCTGCAATGCAAGAGACACAGGAGATGCAGGTTCCATCCCTGGGTCAAGAAGATTCATGGAGAAGGAAGTGGGAACCCACTCCAGTGTTCTTGCCTGGAAAATCCCATGGACAGAGGAGGCTGGCAGACTACAGACCACGGAGTCACAAAGATTTAGACACAAATGAAGCAACTTAGCAGGAATGCATGCAATATATCTTAGAGGCATTTGTCAGTCAATTAATATCTTCCTGATGGTTTTAACAATTCTAAAATGGACTGGAATGGGTGAATTTAACTCAGATGACCATTATATCTACTACTGTGGGCAGGAAGCCCTTAGAAGAAATGGAATACCCATCATAGTCAAAAAAAGAGTCCAAAATGCAGTACTTGGCTGCAATATCAAAAATGACAGAATGATCTCTCTTTGTTTCCAAGGCAAACCATTCAATATCAGAGTAATCCAAGTCTATGCCCCAACCAGTAACACTGAAGAAGCTGAAGCTGAATGGTTTTATGAAGACCTACAAGACCTTTTAGAACTAACACCCCAAAAAGATGTCCTTTTCATTATAGGGGAGTGGAATGCAAAAGCAGGAAGTCAAGAAACATCTGGGGTAACAGGCAAATTTTGCCTCAGAATATGGAATGAAGCAGGGCAAAGGCTAGTACAGTTTTGCCAAGAGAACACACTGGTCATAGCAAACACCTTCTTTCAATAACACAAGAGAAGACTCTACACAGGGACATCACCAGATGGTCAACATTGAAATCAGACTGATTATATTCTTTGCAGCCAAAGATGGAGAAGCTCTATACAGTCAGCAAAAACAAGACTGGGAGCTGACTGTAGCTCAGACCATGAACTTCTTAATACCAAATTCAGAATTAAATTGAAGAAAGTGGGGAAAATCACTAGACTTTTCAGGTATGAACTAAATAAATCAAATCCCTTATGATTATACGTGGAAGTGAGAAATAGATTTAAAGGACTAGATCTGATAGACAGAGTGCCTGATGAACTATGGACTGAGGTTCATGACATTGTACAGGAGACAGGGATCAAGACCATCCCCATGGAAAAGAAATGCAAAAAAGCAAAATGGCTGTCTGTAGGAGCTGACTGTGGTTCAGATAATGTACTCCTTATTGCCAAATTCAGACTGAAATTGAAGAAAGTAGGGAAAACCACTAGACCATTCAGGTATGACCTAAGTCAGATCCCTTATGATTATACAGTGGAAGTGAGGAATAGATTTAAGGGCCTAGATCTGATAGATAGAGTGCCTGATGAACTATGGAATGAGGTTTGTGACACTGTACAAGAGACAGGGATCAAGACCATCCCCGTGGAAAAGAAATGCAAAAAAGCAAAATGGCTGTCTGGGGAGGCCTTACAAATAGCTGTGAAAAGAAGAGAAGCAAAAAGCAAAGGAGAAAAGGAAAGATATAAGCATCTGAATGCAGAGTTCCAAAGAATAGCAAGAAGAGATAAGAAAGCCTTCTTCAGCGACCAGTGCAAAGAAATAGAGGAAAAGAACAGAATGGGAAAGGCTAGAGATTTCTTAAAGAAAATTAGAGATACCAAGGGAACATTTCATGCAAAGATGGGCTCGATAAAGGACAGAAATGGTCTGGACCTAACAGAAGCTGAAGATATTAAGAAGAGGTGGCAAGAATATACAAAAGAACTGTACAAAAACGATCTTCACAACCCAGATAATCATGATGATGTGATCACTCATCTAGAGCCAGACATCTTGGAATGTGAAGTCAAGTGGGCCTTAGAAAGCATCACTACGAACAAAGTTTAGTCGCTAAGTCGTGGTGAACTCTTTTGTGATCCCATAGCCTGCTAGGCTCTTCTTTCCTTAGGATTTCCCAGGCAAGAAGAGGGATCCTCCTGACCCAGGTATTGAACCCACATCTCCTACATTAGCAGGTGGCTTCTTTACCACTGAGACACCAGGGAAGCCCTGTTAGAAGGTGTAGTCATACATATTTTCTAGACAAAGGATTGTACATCAAAATGGGGTAAAATACTGATATTTTACATAAGATTCCCCAAAGATACATAGTCCAGGTAAGCATGTACAAAGCAAGCAGTGAGTCACCTTGTCGCCTTGCAGAGTTGGGGGAGCACGCTGTTCTTTTAAGAAGTTACATTGCTAGTGTCAGAAGAAAGGGAAAATAATAATCTTTATGGTCAAGAAAGCACTCTCATCTTTGAGGAGGTCTGGTTATTGTGCAGGTACACTGCACATTAGGGATGCTAGGAGAGGCCCAGATGGACACAGAAAATGTTAGGTCTAAATTATTTTGTCCTTCCTTAGAATACACATTTTATTTTATCAATGTAATTAACATTTATTGAGGGCTTGCATATGCCAGGCCTTGTCTGAAAGAATTTATATATGTGATCTAATTAAACCATAATAATGCTGTGGGTGGATATTTTTAGTTCCATTTACAGATAAGTAGAGAGAATGCAAGTAGTTTGCATATGGTGAGTAAGTACTGGAAGGAATTGAATACATCTTCTTATAACTTTACCTTGAAATAGAAATAATAACCATTGACTTGAACAAAATGGGGCTTAAACTACACAGGCCCACTTATACATGGATTCTTTTTCAGTAGTAAATATTACAGCACTACTCCTTCTGAGTTTTGTTGAATACCTGAATGTGGAACCACAGATACAAGGGAACTGTGTGTACAGATGGTGAACTATAAGTTTATATGGAAGCATTGTTCAAGGGTCAACTGTAATTAATTAACAGAAGGAAAGGATTAAGAATTGTATTTCAGTGATTATTTATAAAATGAGATAATACTTTTAGGAATTTATCCAAATATGTAAGAGTAAAAATAAAAACAACCCAACAGTGTAACATCGTTTTTTTCTTTTGGCCATGTCGTGTGGCAAGTGGGTGGGATGTGGGGATCTTATTTCACCGACGAGGGATCATACCTGTGCCCAGTGGAAGCATGGAGTCTTAACCACTGGACCACCAGGAAATCCCTCTTTTTGTACTTTTAAAAGTGATTTTTCTACACAACTTGAAAATTTTCAGTTTTTCTTAAGTCATCATAAAAGGAAGAAATGTAAAAATTAGCATGCCTCCATAAAAAAACAGAAAAATCAGATTTGATAATCATATGTATTACCTTGTAGAAATGTTGCAAAAACTAAAAATATTTTTAGTTCTTCTAAAGCAAGGAAATAGTAGTTCTCTTCTCATGCCACCTGGTCTTTCAGTTTTGCTAAATTCTTTCTTTGCTCATAGCTTACTCACTTTTCTGTGTTATTGAGTCTTTTCAAGTCAAAGTTGCCTTGCATTTGACTTACTCCTTAATTTCTCTGCTGGGCAAAATATATCAGAAGATATGTACACATATAAAAGAACAGAAAAGGTAAAGGAAAGATAGCCTATTGTTTTAGTCAAGCCTTTCTGACTAACGGAAACCAACTCTAGCTTGCCTGAGTAAAAAAGTGAACTTTACTCCAGGACTATAGAATCATCTCAGGAATCCAAAGCAGAAATGCAGCTAACTTTAGGAAAGGGTAGAGTTTGGAATGGCACCTCACTCCAGTACTCTTGCCTGGCAAATCCCATGGACGGAGGAGCCTAGTGGGCTGCCATCCATGGGGTCATGAAGAGTCGGACACGACTGAGCGACTTCCCTTTCACATTTCACTTTCATGCATTGGAGAAGGAAATGGCAACCCACTCCAGTGTTCTTGCCTGGAGAATCCCAGGGACGGGGGAGCCTGGTGGGCTGCCGTCTACGAGGTTACACAGAGTCGGACACGACTGAAGCGACTTAGCAGTAGCAGCAGAATTTGGAAATCCATTAGAACTGTGTCTGCCTTATATGTGCTTTCCTTTATATGTTGCCTTAGTTTTGTATTTTCTGCAAATAGGTTTCTCTGTTGCTCAGGCAGTAAGGTAATCTATATGTCTTTTCTACAGCTTCTAGTTTATCAGTTACAGGCTTGGTCATTCTCTCTCTTAATATTGGCTTTGATCATTTGTAGTCAAGGGTGTATGGTTACATGGAATAAAACGTAGTTACTGACCACCCTGCCCCTCCTCCTGAATTTGAAAAGGAGAATAATTGCAACCTGGCCAAGTGTCTTGCCTTTCTGTTTTTATTTGCGAGTCTTGCTGAAATTTTCTGGGTCGAGTATAAAACAATATAAAGATTGACTCAATTTTAGTAACAGTTGCAAGGAAGAGCGAAATAAAAAAGAGTGGCTGGGACTTCCCTGGAGGTGTAGTGGTTGAGAACCCACCTGCCAGTACAGGGAACATGAGTTTGATCCCTGGTCCAGGAAGATCCCAAATGCTGTGGAGCAGCTAAACCTGTGACCCACAACTTCTGCACGTGCTGCAGCCCTGGAGCTCCTGTACCTAGAGCCCATGCTCCGCCACAAGAGAAGCCACTGAAATGAGAAGCCTGAGCACTGCAGAGGAGAGTGGCCCCTGCTTACAGCAGCTGGAGAAAGCCACGGCAGCAACAGAGATCCAGTGCAACCATGAATAAAAGAGCAGTTAAAAAGATAGCTGAAAGCGAAAATCTGACACGTTGTGCATCTGCTTTCACATACTGGGAGGACCGAAGATATTAAATAGATAAGATTGCAGATTAGGGCATTTCATTTTACATAATGAAAGTTAAACATTTAAGGACTATTGACTGGAAGAAAATTACCCAGGTGTGAGTGTGCCCTGTTTATCTGATAGACTTTTTAAACTTGGGTTGTAGTGTTAGGTTAAATAGTTGTTGGCATTTTTATAAAATTGTTTTTAAAAATTGAACTTGGCATATTTGAAATCTTGAAATATTAAGTATTTTTACTTCATTATATGCTGTGGGTTAAGTCACTTTAGTTGTGTCCCAACTCTGTGCAGCCTTTATGGACTCTAGCCTGCCAAGCTCCTCTGTCCATGGGATTCTCCAGGCAAGAATACTAGAGTGGGTTGCTATGCCCTCCTCCAGGGGATCTTCCTGACCCAGGGATGGAACTTGTGTCTCTTATGTCTGCCTTCGTTGGCAGGCAGGTTCTTTAGCACTAGCACCTCCTGGGAAGCCCTCATTATATGCTACACAATATCTATTCCTGATAATAAAAATCTAGAACCCACTATTTTAAAAATGGACTTTAAAATGTAATCAAAACTATATGAGTGAGACAGGTTGTATAAGAGAGTGAAGTATGAAAAGAGAATGATGAGAAAGGGAAGAGAAATGTGGATATACTGGATAAAACGCTGTTGCAGAGTTAGACTGTGATTAGGTTCAGAGCATTTCAGCCTTCCAGATTTAAAACAACTTTGGAAATGAGATCCTCCTGGATCAAGCCCAGGCATGAAAGAAAAGTTAAATAACACTATAAAGAAATACATACTTTGAATGTCAAATATGCAGTAGTGCTACTGGATTTGTGTGGGGATCTTATTTCCCTCTTACTACCTTGTTTTGGGCCATATCAAGTTTGGTTCAAAAAGATGAGTACATTCAGTTGGTTTTATGGTTTTTTGTTTTTCCAGAAATCCTGCAGGACGGACTGGACTGGTTGGCCGGGGGCTTTTGGGGCGATGGGGTCCCAATCATGCTGCAGATCCCATCATAACCAGGTAAGAGCTGAAAACACATTTCAGTAACAAAGAGACAAGTAATTGGAAAAATACAGACACTAACCATGTTTTTACATATCCATCATATACATATGCAAATATATGTATGTATATATATGTGTTTATATATATAGTTATCCCTTGATATTTTAGGGGACTGGCTCTCGAAGAGGCTCCTGTGCCTCAAGCAGGTAGCAAAATCTGTGGATGTTCAGGTCGCTTACATAAAATGGAAAAGTACGGTTGACTTGTCTTATCCGTGGGTTCTGCATTTGTGGATACAGAGAGCCAACTGCATGTGTGTGTGTTTGTGTTGGTATATATACACAGGCATATATATATATACATATATATATGTATACAGCCTTGAAATTAAGAGGTGCCTTCTCCTTGGAAGAAAAGCTATGACAAACCTGGACAGCATATTAAAAAGCAGAGACCTTACTTTGCCAAAAAGGTCCATCTAGTCAAAGCTGTGGTTTTTCCAGTCATCATATATGGATGTGACACTTGGACTATAAAGAAAGCTGAGTGCTGAAGAATTGATGCTTTTGAACTGTGGTGTTGGAGACGACTCTTGAGAGTCCCTTGGACTGCAAGGAGATCCAACCAGTCCATCCTAAAGGAGATCAGTCCTGGGTGTTCATTGGAAGGGCTGATGTTGAAGCTGAAACTCCAATACTTTGGCCATCTCATGCAAAACGCTGACTCATTTGAAAAGACCCTGATGCTGGGAGGGATTGGAGGCAGGAGAAGGCGATGACAGAGGATGGGATGGTTGGATGGCATCACCGATTCGATGGACATGAGTTTGAGTGAACTCTGGGAGTTTGCTGAATGGACAGGGAGGCCTGGCGTGCTGGGGTTCATGGGGTCGCAAAGAGTCGGACACAACTGAGCGACTGAACTGAACTAAGCTGGCTTTTCTTGCTTTTGGTCTTGATCACCTCCAAACCAACTTCCAAACTTTTGTCAAAATGAGTGAGTTTTCTGAAATACAAATTGCTAACAGCTTTTAACCTGCTTTAAAACATTTTCTGGCTCTCTAAGCAGATTAATTTGATGAATTCTTTGCCTACTTCAACCTCATTATCTATCTTTCCCTCACTGGTGTTCATACTCCCTTGTATACTTTCAATTTCTTGAATACATTATTTTATTTTTATAACTTTGTTTCCTCCCTCTGCATCCTTAAAATCAGATTTGTCTTATACTAATTGTTCTTCCATTTCTAGCTATCTGTACTTAGCAAGCTGCCAGTCTTACAGTTTATTCACCTACATATCTAGCTCCACTGCTAGGCTGTGAACTCTTTTAGGGGGAATTACGGATGGGGCTTCCCTGGTAGCTCAGTTGGTGAAGAATCCACCTGCAATGCAGGAGAACTCAGTTTGATTCCTGGGTTGGAAAGATCAGCTGGAGAAGGGCTAGGCTACCCACTCCAGTATTCTTGGGCTTCCCTTGTGGCTTAGCTGGTAAAGAATCCACCTGCAGTGGGGTCGATTCCTGGGTCTGGAAGATCTGCTGGAGAAGGGATACACTACCCACTCCAGTATTCTGGCCTGGAGAATTCCATGGAGTGTTTAGTCCATAGGGCTGCAAAGAGTAGGACATGACTAAGTGACTTTGTAGTGTTCAGCCACATTATAAAGACTTGAACACTCATATCTAAGCTGGTGTATTTTAATCTGATGTAGAGTGAAAATTAGATTGTAGGCTTTCTGTTTTGGTTTTGTACTGCAAGTTCAAAATCTTTATCTTTGCCTAAGGGACTATTAGAACTATTCTTAACATTTAGCAGGGGGAGGTAGATGTGGTGTAGGGAAGGGGAAAGGGAGATTTATCAGCATCTTTGGGAAGGAGGCTCTGATTACAAAAAGCACATTTTGAAATTAATGTTGCCTTGATGCTTTAAAAATATTCAATTAAATTTGAAATATAAAATGAAAGGCTAGAGTGAGATTTCTTTTATCAAAAAATGGGATAAAGATTAAGAAGCATTTTTTTTTTTTTTTGAGACCAACTGGACATGGAACAACAGACTGGCTCCAAATAGGAAAAGGAGGACAACAAGGCTATATATTGTCACTCTGCTTATTTAACTTCTATGCAGAGTACATCATGAGAAATGCTGGGCTGTAAGAAACACAAGCTGGAATCAAGATTGCCGGGAGAAATATAAATAACCTCAGATATGCAGATGACACCATCCTTATGGCAGAAAGTGAAGAGGAACTAAAAAGCGTCTTGATGAAAGTGAAAGAGGAGAGTGAAAAAGTTGGCTTAAAGCTCAACATTCAGAAAACGAAGATCATGGCATCTGGTCCCATCACTTCATCGGAAATAGATGGGGAAACAGTGGAAACAGTGTCAGACTTTATTTTTTGGGGCTCCAGAATCACTGCAGATGGTGACTGCAGCCATGAAATTAAAAGACACTTACTCCTTGGAAGGAAAGTTATGACCAACCTAGATAGCATATTCAAAAGCAGAGACGTTACTTTGCCGACTAAGGTCTGTCTAGTCAAGGCTATGGTTTTTCCTGTGGTCATGTATGGATGTGAGAGTTGGACTGTGAAGAAGTCTGAGCACTGAAGAATTGATGCTTTTGAACTGTGGTGTTGGAGAAGACTCCTGAGAGTCCCTTGGACTGCAAGGAGATCCAACCAATCCATTCTGAAGGAGATTAGCAACTCCAGTACTTCGGCTACCTCATGCGAAGAGTTGACTCACTGGAAAAGACTCTGATCCTGGGAGGGATTGAGGGCAGGAGGAGAAGGGGACGACAGAGGATGAGATGGCTGGATGGCATCACTGACTCGATGGACATGAGTCTTAGTGAACTCCAGGAGATAGTGATGAACATGGAGGCCTGGCATGCTGTGATTCATGGGGTCACAAAGAATTGGACACGACTGAGTAACTGAACTGAACTAAGAACTTTATATTCCTTCTCCAGATCCATTTCCCCCATTTCCCTATCCTTCATTTGCTGAATTAGCAGCAAACCCCCAAAACAGTAGCTTAAATTTTTTAAGTGGCCATTTTTCTCCTGTAAGAAAGTAGTCCAGAGGTTGTTGCTAAAGGGTCTACATTGCCTTCAGAAACCCAGGTTGCTTCTAGCTTCTTACTCTTTCAGTCTTATCCTCCTGTATACAGGATAGCTGCTGGAACACCAGCTATCACACATGTGTTTCAGGCATAAAGAAGGGAAAAAGGGAAGGGCAAAGGCTTGAGCCAGAGAAGTCTTTCTTTTTTAAAGGGCTTTTTGGAAGCTCCTCAAACTTAACATTTTGTTGTAATGTATCGTAAGCTTCCACTTACATACACTTTATGGCTGGGCACATTACTACCTCCAGAAGAAGCAAGGTCCTGCTCCTGTGGGAGAAGGAGAGAATACACATTGGGCAGGCAAATACAACAGTCTCCGCCATCCTTTCTCTCGGTAAACATGGGAGAGTGCCTGTTCCACACTTGGAACAGGACTAAGCCACATGGGGAACACGGATAAAGCAGAAGTTTCATTGCTTGGGACTAGTGACCCATGGGGAACGTAAAATGACTAAACACCCAAGGACACATAAGTCAAGATTAGTCTAATTGAGTAATTAGACTAATTGAGCTATTCCATCCATCAGGAATTTGAGGGCAGCTTTACAGTTCTGGTTCCCTGTAATTGGCTGTTCCTAATGGGAAACTGTTATTCTTCATCCTCAGTAAATACACTGAACATTGTTCAGCACGCTGTTATTCTTAGTCCCATTTCTGCAGTCCCAGCAGAGGCCCTGGCGACAGACACAGGCTGCAGAGCTCATCAGCCAACACACACAGAGCCCCCAAGACGTGGATTAGGGAAGCCAGAGTCTGTACCCAGCCCAGCGCCCCCGATTCTTAGCAGCCTTGGCCCCTTACTTCTGCACCTTCCTGAAGGCAAGGATATTTCACCTTGCTTAGCAGGAGGTAGCTTCCTCACTTCCTCCCAGCAGAGTACCTTAAGCCCTTTGGGTGCTGGTCACACTCACATATCTGGGGAACGGGTACCCACCCCGCTCACTGCCATCAATTCCTAATCCCACACAGTCTTCTCCATCTAGGGGCAGGGACCGTGATTAAACCAAGCCCCCCACACACCCTTGAGCATCTCTTGGCTGTTCTTATCGCTTCCTAATCTTACACAAGTTTGTTTCAAGGAGAACCAGTTGTATGTTCGAGGTCCCTCACACCTTCGGTTTTGTTGCTCCAAGCTCCACGCACCCATCAAAAGTCTATATTTATTTCTCTTATCTTCCAGCAATAATTCTCTTGACAGATGCCACACCTGGAGCCCCTTGGCATCTGGCCATGCCCAAATTGGCCGGTTCCCCCCGGGCCGGGCAGCTGCAGACCCTCAGTGTCAATAGACCGCACCTCTAGGGCTTTGTTTTTGCCTCTGTGTTCTCAGGGTCTTGCTCCCTGTCGGGCCTTTGTCTCCTAAGTGTGGAGACTTGCATTGTCCTTTTTTAAGTTTTCAGTTCAGGTCCTTAGACTCCAGCCGCGCCTGTTCCAGACATCAGCACATGTCCGGAGGGGAGCCAGACACGCTCTGAGCCTGGCCCCTCCGACCTCACCACTCCTGCACCATGTAGCTGGTGAACGCGCTGCTGGGGTGGCTCTCCATCTGGCCCAAACCTATTTCTCAGTCCAAAGTCCACTCCCAGAGGCGGCAGCTGTTCCCAGGGGAAGTGCAATCGCCTACCCTCAGTTTGACGCTGAAAGTGTGAAAGTGAAAGTCGCTCAGTCCTGTCTGGCTCTGAATACTGGCGTGGGCAGCCTTTGCCTTCTCCAGGGGATCTTCCCAACCCAGAGATCGAACCCAGGTCTCCCACATTGCAGGCTGATTCTTCACCAGCTGAGCCTCCAGGGAAGCCCTTGACACTGAAAGGTGAGTCCTGTCCACCTTGGGATTTTGGTCCCTTGAAACCTCATGGATTTTGCCGCTTTCTGAGCCTTTTTGTTACTTTTACCTGATTTTTTCTAATCGTTTTCTTTGGGAATATTTGCTTGCTGTGAATTGCTTCATTCTACCCAAATGGAGAAGTTGAGATCTGTCAGTTTTCTCTTTTCGAAGTAACAACTTTATTTGACTTGTTCATTTTTTTCCCTCTCGTGCAATTTGTTTTATATTTCTTTATTTCTGCTGTTACCTCCATTATTTTCTTCCTTCTACCTGCTAGGGATTTAATTTGCTTTTCTTTTTCTGATGTCTTGAGATAGAATGTTAGCTCGTCGCTTTCCAGCCCTTGCCTCTCCAGCGTGTGAGCTGACGGCCATCCATCATCCTCTAGGTGCAGCCTTAGCCACATGGCACATGTCTCCAGATGCTGTTTTTTCACTGCCATTCGGTTCAACATGTTTTATAATTTCCGTCATGATTTCTTCTTTTCTCCAATTGTTTACTGTTTAATTTACACACAGTTGATATTTTCTAGCCTATCTCTTATTATTGATTTTAAAGTTGATTCCATTGTGATCAGAGAAAAGATTTTAAAGTCTACATGAATCGAACCTATAGTCCTCTGCTCTAGCAGCTGGGCTATCAAAGGGTGTGATTTTAAAGTCAAATCACTTCAACTAATCCTTCTAAATATGCCAAGGCTTGGATTATGACCCAGTATAGAGACAATTTTGGTAAATGTCCCGGAAACACTTGAAAACAATGTGTAGTCCGTCACGGACCTTCAGTTTTCTAAGTAGGTCAACTAAGTTGATTTTATTGTGTTTTTCAGACCTTTTGTCTCGTTCTCATTTTTTTGCCTTCTCATCCCATTAGCTATTGAGAGAATGTGCTGAGGTCTCCCAGCTGATTGTGGGTTCGTCTGGTGAGATCCTTCTTTCTTCTGTTGCTTGTTGCCTTATTCTCTTTGAAGCTAAATTTTTGGGTACACATAGACTCGGAACTGCTGAAGCTTCCTGTGAGCTGTCTTCTTTATCATGACGTGACTCTCTTGATACGGAGTGATGCTGCTTCCTCCAAGTCTGTTTTAGACTGATAATAATATAGTCGCTTCAGCTTTCTTCTGACTCATGTTAGCGTAGCGTATTTTCTCCTATCCTTTTACCCCACGTTTCCTGGTGCTTGTGTTTAAGTTCCTCCCGTGGACAGCAGGTAGCGGGTACTTAGAGAGCAGACCGTGGCAGCCTGAGTCTTGCGCTGCCAGTGGCCACTTCGTTTGACATTTAGTTGCTGACAGAGCTGATTCTCCTGGGGAAGGAACTAGCAGCCCACTCCGGCACTCTTGCCTGGGAAATCCCATGGACAGAGGAGCCTGGTGGGTGCAGTCCATGGGGTCACAGAGTTGACTTTGTATCTGTTTTTTTTTCTATTTGACCCAGCTATTTCATGTATCCTTTCCTTTCTTACCTTCTTTCAGGTTAACTATTTCTACATTCCATTTCTCCCGCTATCAGCCTACTGGCGTGTATGTTCTTCCGTCAGTCTTCAGAGGCTGCCCGGGAGATTTGATATGAATCCTTGTCTTATTGTATGTACTTAAATATGTTGTTATTTTTACCACTCATCTAGCACTGCTAGATATAAAACTAATTTCACTCACCCCTTCCCATCTTTTATGTTACTCTTGCCATGCATTTGAATTTTACTTCAATGCTGAATCCCATGGGATGCTACTTTTATGGTAAATAAGATATCGTATGTATCTGCACGCTTACCCTTGTTATTTCTCTCTATCTGATATTTTTGTATGCTTGCGCCTGGACTAACTTTTCAGTTGGCCTATTGCTGTTGTTTTTCGCTGGCATGGCTGCTCGCTGCTGTGCACGGGCTTCCTCTAGTTGCGGTGAGCAGGGCCTCCTCTCCAGCTGCAGCGCTTGGCTTCTCATGGCGGTGGCTTCTCTCGTTGTGGAGCACGGGCTCCAGGGCACGCGGGCTTCAGTGGCTGCGGTACAAAGGCCTAGCTGCCCTGTGGCATGCGGAACACTCCAACAACAAAGCCAACCACCCAACCCAAAGAACTCCCTTCTAGCGTGTGATCAAAGTTTTTTTAGAAAAGGCAGAGGAACCAGAGATCAAATTGCCAACATCCGCTGGATCATGGAAAAAGCAAGAGAATTCCAGAAAAACGTCTACTTCTGCTTTATTGATTATGCCAAACCCTTTGACTATGTGGGTCACAATAAACTGTGGAAAATTCTGAAAGAGATGGGAGTACCACACCACCTGACCTGCTTCCTGACAAATCTATGTGCAGGGCAAGAAGCAACAGTTAGAACTGGACATGGAACAACAGACTGGTTCCAAACTGGGAAAGTACATCAAGATTATATATTGTCATCCTGCTTATTTAACTTATGCAGAGTACACTATGCGAAATGCCGGGCTGGATGAAGCACAAGCTGGAATCAAGATTGCTGGGAGAAATATCAATAACCTCAGATATGCAGATGATACCATCCTCATGGCAGAAAGTAAAGAAGAACTAAAGAGCCACTTGATGAAAGTGAAAGAGGAGAGTGAAAAAGTTGGCTTAAAGCTCAACATTCAGAAAACTAAGATCATGGCATCTGGTCCCATCTCTTCATGGCAAATAGATGGGAAAACAATAGAAACAGTGACAGACTTAATTATGGGGCTCCAAAATCACTGCAGATGGTGACTGCAGCCATGAAATGAAAAGACCCTTGCTCCTTGGAAGAAAAGCTATGACCAACCCTGACAGCATAGTAAAAAGCAGAGACATCTTTACTTTGCCAACAAAGGTCCGTCTAGTCAAAGCTGTGGTTTTTCCAGTGGTCATGGATGGATGTGAGAGCTGGACAATAAAAAAGCCTGAGCGCCCAAGAACTGATGGCTTCAAACTCTGGTGCTGGAGAAGACTCTTGCGAGTCTCTTGGACTGCAAGGAGAGCTAACCAGTCCATCCTAAAGGAAGTCAGTCCTGAATAGTCATTGGAAAGATTGATGCTGACACTCTGATGCTTTGGCACCTGATGCAAAACACTGACTCCTTGGAAAAGACCCCGATGCTGGGCAAGATTGAAGGCAGAAGGAGAGGGGACAACAGAGGATGAGATGGTTGGACGACTTCATTGTCTCGATGGACAGGAGTCTGAGCAAGCTCCAGGAGCTGGTGATGGACAGGTAGGCCTGGCTGAGCGACCGAACGGAACTGAACTGATGCCTGTGTGCCATCACTCCAGTCGTGTCCAACTCCTTGCGACCCCGTGGACTGTAGCCTGCCAGGCTCCTATGTCCGTGGGACTCTCCAGGCAAGAATACTGGAGCGCGTTGCCATTTCCTATCCAGGGGATCCTTCTGACCCAGGGAGTTAACCTGCCTCTCCTGTGTCTCCTGCTTAGTAGGTGGGTTCTTTATTACTGAGCCACTGGGGAAGCTCTTCTAACTCAGAGCATGGGCTATTCTTTGAGCCTTCATCCCTGAGAAGTCCTGAATTCTGTCTAACCTTAGTTTCCTCAGGACTCAAAAAGGTGACACCCCCCCCCAAAAAAAAAACCCAGCTTCTCTGAGGTCTTCTGCTTTGATTCCTAAGCCTTCTGCCAATCCCCACCCCGTGGCTTCTGAGTTCAGCCAGTACCTCGAGGGGAAAACTGACAGTATCAGGGTCCGTTTTCTGTTTTCCCTTCTCACCAGGAAACTGAAAAGGGAAGTCTCCGATTCTGGTCTCCGCAGTCACACGAGCTCTGCTTGTCTCTTTCTCTCTGCTGGTGGCGACCGCCTGCCTGGGCCTTCAGCCCCGATCCTGCACCCTGGCTCTGCTCCAGAATGAGTCCGTGCCCTCCTTCTCTTCTGAGTTCTGAGGCTCCCCCTTCACTCCGACTTGTGTCCCTTTGAGCCCTTGTTGTCTCAGCAGCTGTCTGTATGTCAGAGAGGTGTTTTGCTGTCTCTTGTCTGGCTTTCTGTTTGTTCTCAGTGGAAGCAAAGAACTGCAAGCTGAACCCCAACCCTTCCCTCTTTGATGGGCGTTCATTTCTTTTCCTCTCTTTCCCCTCTTCACAGGATCCTGCTTTACGTCTCTCTGTGTGCTGGTGCTTTCATCCCTGCGGAATGGACTCCCCGGGGAGGAATGCTTAATCTGACCCTCTACCCTGCCCACCCCGGCCTCTGGCTGCCGTAGCTCCAGCCTGGTTCTCTCCCCCAGTGATCCTGCTTTACGTCTTCTGTGTGCTGGTGCTTTCATCCCTGCGGAATGGACTCCCCGGGGAGGAATGCTTAATCTGACCCTCTACCCTGCCCACCCCGGCCTCTGGCTGCCGTAGCTCCAGCCTGGTTCTCTCCCCCAGCCCCCTGCAGCCCTGCCCTCCTCCCTGAGGTGGACCTGCCACTCAAGCAGTTATCTGTGTCCTTTTTATTCTCTGCCCTGTCCCAAGCATCTGAAACAGGGCATAAGTATGCAGTATTCTTGGAATGAACCCCATCAATTTTGCAGCATTGGAGAATTGTGTTTTAAAACTCGGCCATACCACCCTGTATGCACCCGATCTCATCTCAAAGGCCAACTCTGAGCCACACTCAAAGGCTCAGAGTGAGAAGCTTTGAGTCAAAGCTCAGTCATGTCTGACTCTTTGAGTGCATGGAATTCTCCAGGCCAGAATCCTGGAGTGGGTGCCGGCAGTCAAATCCCAGCTCTGTTGCCACTCAGTCTGGCTCTGGCTCCCAGCCTTGCTGGCTTGGCGGCCCCTGGCTGCCCTCGGCTTGCTAAACTGCCCTCACGCTGACCTCTGGCCTCTTGCTTGTGTCTGAGTTTTCACCTGTGTTGTCCTCGCTCTCCAGAGTCCCTTCTGTTTATAAGGACTTCAGTCCTTGGACTTGGGCTCACCCCTAATCCAGTGTGTGCAAGCGTGCCTGCTCAGTCATTCAGCCATGTCTGACCCTTTGTGACCCCATGGGCTATAGGCCACCAGACTCCTCTGTCCATGGAATTTTCTAAGCAAGAATACTAGAGTGGGTTTCCATTTCCTCCTCCAGGAGATCTTCCCAACCCAAGGATCAAACCTGCCTCTGCTGCATCGGCAGAGGGGTTCTTTACCGGCGAGCCGTCTGGGAAGCCCAGTCCAGTATGACCTCATGGGAACTCAGTTACATCTGCAAAGACCTTGTTTTCATTAAGGACACATTGGCAGGAAACTGGGTTATGATTTAAGCATATCTTTCTGGGGACTCGAGCAACTCAATACAGTCGGTTAGTCCTTCCAATGGAGCCTGCGCCCAAGGGCAGGGTTTTGATCTTTTGTTCACCTTTGAATTCCTGATGGCTTGAATAGTGATGGCTTAAATGTAGGTGTCCCCCAATTGCTCTTGAATTAATTAATAATGTATTAGCTCTTTGTCTTCTGCACTACAAATATATTTATAAAACCTATCATTTGTCTCTTTATTATATCATTTGCCATTAACGTGTTTTAAGATTTTTGTACAACTCAATATATCTATCTTCTATTCTTTTTTCCTCTTTTCTTTCATTAAAGATAAATTCTAGTCTTGCTAATAAGTTTCCATTCTTCCCTGGTCCCTCCGGGTCTCCCTCTCATACTTTACAGATAATCTAGACTTTCTTGTGAGAATTTTTTACTGCTTTATTTTTTAAATATGAATTCCTAATCCATATGGAGTTAATTTTTTTTGTACTGTGTAAAATGAGGCTTTTCTATATTTTCCCTTTGTCGTTTGTGAAATTCTCATTATACTAGAGCATACATCTGAAAATTCTCATTTTGTTGCACAATTCTATACATCTTTTTCTATATCAATGTAATTTTTTTATTTTAGTAAAACAGATCTTTTCTTATTTTTTTTTCCCTTCTTCTATTTTCTTGGCTACTCTGAGGCCACATTTTAAATCTTTCCACATTTAAACTCTGTCTATATAGAGTCACCTCTCAAATGCATTATTAAGATCATAATTGGACTTGCGTTAAGTTTATATGTTAAAAACGTATCTGCTTTTGAAATTGAGAAGGGGGAAATAAAGTCAGGCACAGAGGTGGGCGTGGCCGCCGGGCGGCAGCTTCTCCCGCCACCTTGACCTTGTGCTCGGCTTTGGACCCCGTGGTTTGTCTTACTTGCCCTTTGAACAAGAGACACGACTCCAGGACTTAAGAACAGTCTCCTCTGAAGCAGAAATGGCTTGTCCGCTTTCAACCGCAGTCTTCACAGCTCGTTACCAAAGTACTGGATTCATTTGTCCATGGAATGTACTAAGGTTTTACATGTGTGCAAAAAAGCCCTCTACACTCTGGGGGCTTGCCTCCAAGGTTAGACAGGTCTGGTCCCTTTGCGAGTCACCCCGGGAATCTCCCTGTTACTGAAAGCCGCCAGGTCACCTTGTCTTTACTCTCCTTTCACAGTTTCTGAAGGTTGCGTTTAGGCTCAGCATTTTCATCACTCTGAGCCTTTCAAACACAATTTTAGTCTTGTTGTTCTAGGGGGATAATAGAGTTTAACAAACTCCACTAAACCAAATCATACTGTCACTGTTTCCATTGTCATCAGCACGCCTGCATCAGGAAGGGAAGAAATAGCCCCACTGTTTTATAGCTTGGTGACTGCGGTTATCAAACCCTCAGTGCGTCTTGAAGGTCCAGAAGATGGGGGGATAGATTGTTTTTGGAAGCATTTTCAGCACCATCACCCATGGGTCAGGTGGAACTGGGTTTGGACGAGAGAGATCTCACCTGAGGGCTAAGAGTGTCTCGATTTGGGAGAGTGGTTGGATTGTGATAGTGGTATCTTTCTAGAGGTCATAGCGTTGCCACCAAATGTACAGGATCCCATAGACTCGCGGAGCTGGAAAGGACCTCAGAGTTGATGCACTTGCTGCCCTTCTCCCCTCTTCATGGCCCTCCCCCTCTGCTCTCCGATGCCTCAGGGGATAGTTACCCAGTGGTGCTGGACGTGGAGTGTGGCCAGGATAGCCTGAGCAGCAGCTGTGGGTCCAGCGTGGCCTTGGGCTCCAGCGATCAGCTGTTAGAAGAACTTCCCCGGGGAAGCTGCTGCCCATCCGCGCGGCCCCCAGGGTGAATGCCTGTGAAACGGGCCTACGGCCACCCTGCAGGCTGAACCAGGAGCCCCCCGCCAAGGCCCTCTTAAATGAGCCAAACTGCGCTTGAGCCGCAGACCCACTGGTTCAAGGACTAATGTTTGTTTTGTCATTGGCCACCACATTTTGGATGATTGTTATGCGGTAGCTGGCTCACAGAGCCTCTGTCCCTGCTATCAACTGGCCCCAAACATATGGGCCACAAAGCCTCAGGGAGCACCCAGACCCGGTCTCAACCATGTCCTCCGCAGACTGCCGGGCAGCTCGCTGGAGTGGGGAGTGGCACACTTCCCGTCGTTCCTGGAGCCTGAGCCTCAACTGTAAGTCCAGACTCAGCCACAGCACTGGGCTTTTTGTCATTGGTTACCAAGCATCCCTGGGCAGTACCCCCGCTGGAGTTATTCAGGTGTCTCTGTGCTCAAGCCCGTCCCCAGGGACAGATGCTGGTGTCTCTGGGCTCCAGGCCCCTCATTTGTAAATGAGCCTGTAAAGCTGCAGCTGACACGCTCCAGGCTCTTCCCCCACGGAGTCAGAAGACAGTGATATCTCATGGTGTCAGGCCAATATGTGTTCAAGCCTTTGCTCCGTCACTCACAGCCGGCTCTTTCTGGCAAACTCACAAACGGCTCTTCCTTAGCCATCCTAAACTCTGATCTCCTCCTTTGTAAGACAGATTTGGTCATGCTTCTGTTTAGGAGCTGTAGCTCTGCTTACAAAAGGGTAGTGTGTGGGAGTCACTTAGTAACGTGACTGCGCCGGGTATATCTTCAGCCAGGGTCTCTTTCTTGGTGACACTTGTGAAGCGTCCATTGCCCCCTGGAGTCATGTTTGCTGCTCTGAAGGCGGTCCTGGGTCTTGTCATTGGGCTGTTGATGCTGGGACTGGGCTCGAGATGCTCCCCAGCTTCAGATCGTGCTTCTGAGTCCTGTCTCCAGAACAGCCCCCGCCATCGGTGTCCTCACACGAGGACACTGAGACACTCGGTGTCTTTTATCTGAGATGCTCCACACCCTGGAAGCATCCTTCATTCTTCACAATATTCCTGTCACCTACGAAACTGAAAGGAACTCCCGTCCCTTGAACCACGCTTGTAACAGGCAACGGCCTCTCGAACTGAACGCACCCTGGCCTCTGCAGGTGATAACACCGTGATCGCCTCTCATGTGGGTTTGCATCAGCTATGAACACCCTGCTTGCTGGGGCCACACAGTCAGATTGTGTGCCTGAATATCCACAGAAACATTTGCCAAAAGAGTTTCAGCTTTCTGTCTGAGTACACGTCTGTTTTGAAAATTCCGTATTTTTTTCCAGCCTTGGTGCTCTTGTCCCTCATAGCAGATTTGCGAGTGATCAGGTCGTCTTGATGACTGAATTCTCGGATGGTTTCTACCCTCTGCTGACTGAGGTAGCTAAGGGTCGGGAGGGGCTGGAAGGGCAGGAATTCCTGGCATAGGGAATGGAGGGTGGGGAGATAGAGTAAGTCTGAAATTCTAGAGAAGCCTTTTTTTTTTTTGCCTGTTTCATTTTGACTATGAATGTATATGTCAAGAAGTAGAAGTAATATTATTCATTAAAAAATAAAACCCAGAACCCACATTGGTTCTCTCACAAGTAACAGGTGGGAGACTCTCCAAGTGGGAGGCGTGGCTGAACAAGCAGTCTCCAGGTCCGTGCACCGACTTCTCCCTTCGCTTCGCGTCTTGGTCTTTAAGTCTCTGGCTTCTGTGTAAGCTGGAGTGTAAACACGAGCCTTTCTCTTGGTCCCCCAGACTGACAGTTTGTGAAGAGAACGTGACTAAGTGCAGGGTTAAGGGAGGAACAATAAAGGTCATGGCTGACCCGGCCCCAGAGCCGTGCACCTTCGCAGGTCTGAAGCTTCTGTCGCTCAGGTCTCAAGGACAAGAACAACCTTGCAGTTCTAAGCCCGCCTCCCTTTCCTCCCATATCTGCCTCCCGGGACAACGTCTTCTTGTCCTGCCTAGCAGTATTCTGGGTAGTGTAGCTCCTACCTAGCCCAGGCTAGATGACGACTTGCCGCTCATATCTGCCTCACGTGGACTCTCTCACATCAGGCGCAGGATTCACCCAGACCTGCGGTAGGAGGTGGGCTTCCCAGGTGGCAGTAGTGGAAGGAACCCGCCTGCCAGTGCAGGAGACGTAAGAGGCATGGGTCTGGTCCCTGGGCCAGGAAGACCCCCTGGAGGAGGGCATGGCAACCTGCTCCAGCATGCTTGCCTGGAGAATTCCACAGAGGAGCCTGGCGGGCTACAGTCCACTGGGGTCACAAAGAGCTGGACACAAATGAAGCGACTTAGCACGTAGTAGGAGTTGGGAGAGCATTCAGGGCTCCCTTACACTGACGTCCCTGCCTCTTCTTGTCATTCAGCATTTACTGAGCACCTGCTGTATGCTCTTGGGGTACATAGGTGGGAAAGAAGTGCTAGTAATTTCTCCAACCAACAGTCATGTATTTGTCGAGTGCCTCAGGGACTGTTTACAATAGAAGCAAGCAGAGGGGCTATGACGCTCAAAAAAGAGCATTCTCACTGCAGGGGAGAGGGGGCAGCTGGGAAGGCATTTGCTGGGCTGGCGCTAGCTGTGATCTAGGGAGTTCTGCTTCTCATGTGAGTGAATCAGCTGCTACCAGACCAGCTTTCCTAGAGACATAACTAGGAACACCGGACAGCGTTAAACAAGTCAGTGAATTAATGAATAAATAGCTAAACAGAGTATCTGAAGGTCCTAGAGAATGAAACTAAGCAACTAGACTCTGGAGAGGAGTCAACTCTTGGAAATGGAAATAGCATGGGGAAATGTTCCCATGTTTTCAGCTTCTCATCTGAGTGAAGGCTGAAGTTGGTACCACATACGGCAGGTAAAACACTGATAGAGAACCAGCAGCCTTTCCAGCCTGAAGAACCAGAGAGCAGAAGGAGGTCTGAGTGACTGATGCCACTGGGAAGTAAGGAGATTTCTGCAGAGGACAGAGCCAGAGTGTGGACGCTTTAAGCTCTGTTTATAAACTCTTCCCAAATCTCTGGCCGGCCCTGATGATGCAAAAGCAGGGCAGGCTGCTAGGAGCCTGGCTCAGGATAAAAGAGGCAAACTGAGATTTAAACTGCTGCCCAACAGTCAGAGTCCAGCCAAGTCTACTGTGCACTCAAACAGCTAAACAAAATGTAACAGAGTCCAGAATCTCCACATACATAACATTCATAATGTCCAGGAAGCCCACCCGATCTTATTCAACATATGGAGAAATAGGGAAGAGTGACCTTTCTCAAGAGCAAAGACTCTGAGATGATCCAGATGTTAAACTTAGCACTTGAAATTTTTAACCATTAAAACTATGCTCAGTCATGCAAAGGAAAATATACTCATAATGAGTGAAAACGTAGGAAATCTCAGCAGAGAACCAGTCCATGATCAAAGTGATGTCCCAGGAATGGTGGAAATGATGATTCGGAGAATCAGAACGTGCCAGTCACAGTTTGTTGTTCTTTGAGGAACTTTCCTAAGGAAAACGCCTCCTAGAAAAGATCAAAGACAAGATTTCAGTGGTTAAACACTTGACAGTCAGTTTTATACATGTTGCAGTTTAGCCCTACATTGTGTTATAAATCGCCTCCATGGGTTGTGATGAATGTGGCTGATTGGTGGCCCTATTCATCCCAGCGGAGGCTTGAGAGACGCTCATGTCGGTGAAGACCTTGGCACCTCTCTGGGGCCTGCGCTCCTGGGCATTGCATGTTCAGTGGCACTCTGTGCCCATCGGGGATGGCACGCCTACAACCTCAGGAGGCTGCCTAAGGCACGCCCAGCCTCCCTGGGCTTCTCACCCCTCCAGGCTGTGGAAACATTCGCCTACAGACATTTTCTTACCATCCATTACATATGTTTTTATGAAAGGACTGAGCAGGAGGAATTTGCAATGAATAATTCATGTGTAATTGTTTTGAAAATATAAAGTTTTTTTTTTCAAAGAAAGCCACCGACCTCTCCATTGCAGAGCCCCTGCTGCTGCTGCCTGGGTGCCCGTTCGAGAGCCACGGGTGGGCTGTCTAAACGCGCGCCCCGTCCCGAGCTGGGACAGACTCCCGCACAGAGCGGGGCAGGCGGTGTATGTGCCGATGGCGCAGCGCCGCCAGAGTCCCCAGCCACGCACTCTGCCCAGGCCCCCAGGCGGGCCCCGGGGTAGTCTGGGCATCCAGCGCTGCTCCCCGCCTCCGCCGAGCCCCCAGGCAACACTGTACACCTGCATCCCTCCTTCCTTTCTCTCCACTCCCAGTCCTGCACCAAGCCCGACCCGCAGCCTGTTCACGTCAACACACACACACAAGCCCAGTCACGGCCAGGGCCTGACCAACGGGGCAGGTGCACACACAGCGAGCCGCAACCACATTCAGCTCCTGACTCACAGAGATGGCCAGAGAGAGGCCGCTCCCGGGTCCCAGCCCACACTTCGGAAAGGGCAGCACGAAGCAGGAGCCGGTGGCTGCCCTGCTGCTGTGAGTGCCTTGGTGCTGCTAAGTGGGTCTGTATTTTACGGCTCCAGCCTGCGGGGGCTGGGCGGAAGGCGCCACCTGCCAGGCCCCGGGAACCGAGGAGAATCTGTCTCCTGCCGGCCTCCTGGGACATGGGGGATGGCAGGTGGCCTCCTACCCTCTCACTGGCGGCTGCCCCCTCTCTGGCGTCCCGAGGGCATCACAAGATGTTCTGCGGAGACCCAGATTAGCCTTTGCCTGCTGGGCTGTTTGGATCCGTGTGAGGGGGCTCTTCCCCCACTTCCTACTGTCGTCTCCTATCTGTTTCCACTTGTTCTCTTTGTCTGGAGGCCAGTGACCTTTCCCAGCAGTGGCTTTTATCGCAGTGGTTAAGAAGAAGAACTGAGTTTGAATCCCAGGTTTGTCCCTACCTAATCATGTGTCTGGGGCAACTCTCATAGGCTCAGTTTCTGCATCTTTAAAATAGAGTTAGTAAGAGTCCTTTTCTCACAGCTTATATGAGATGTTAATACCTGTAGAGACCTCAGGACAATGCCTGGCATGTAATAGGCATCATTGTTCAGTCGCTCAGTCATGTCTGACTCTTTGCGACCCCATAGACTGCAGCACACCAGGCTTCCCTGTCCTTCACCATCTCCCAGAGCTTGCTCATACTCATGTCCATTGAGTTGGTGATGCCACCCAACTGTCTCATCCTCTGTTGTCCCCTTCTCCTCCTACCTTCATCTTCCTCAGCATCAGTGTCTTTTTCCAATGAGTTGACTCTTCGCATGAGGTGGCCAAAGTATTGGAGCTTCAGCTTCACCATCAGTCCTTCCAATGAATATTCAGGACTGATTTCCTTTAGGATTGACTGGTTTGATCTCCTTGTAGCCCAAGTGACTCTCAAGAGTCTTCTCCAACACCACAGTTCAAAAGCATCAATTCTTCGGTGCTCAGCTTTCTTTATGGTCCAACTGTCACATCCATACATGACCACTGGAAAAAGCATAGCCTTGACTAGACAGACCTTTGTTGGCAAAGTAATGTCTCTGCTTTTTAATATGCCATCTAGGTTTGTCATAGCTTTTCTTCCAAGGAGCAAGTGTCTTAATTTCATGGCTGCAGTCACCATCTGCAGTGATTCTGGAGTCCAAGAAAATAAAGTCTGTCACTGTTTCCATCGTTTCCCCATCTATTTGCCATGAAGTGATGGGACCGGATGTCATGATCTTAGTTTTCTGAATGTTGAGTTTTAAGTCAGCTATTTCACTCTTCTCTTTTACCTTTATCAAGAGGCTCTTTGGTTCTTCTTCCATTTCTGCCAAAAGGGTGGTGTCATCTGCATATCTGAAGTTACTGATAAGCACTGCTAAATCATGATGATGTTGATGGTGATGATCGTGATGTTGATAGTGATGGTGGTGATGATGATGGGGATGTTGGGTTCTATCTCATCCCATCCTCCTGCTCCCTACCCCCTGTTCAGCTTCCTCCACAGAATGCAGTCTGTGTAGCACTGACCCTCCTATTCTTCTGCTCTCTACCTGTCTGGCTTCCTGTGCCCCCACAGCCCCTGATCGGCACCATGTTAATGGCCTGTCTGTGTGTTCCCCATCCCGCAACACTCAGGCAGAGCCTTTATTCTAACCCATCTCCATACAGCCTTCCTGCGTCTGTCCTGGGAGAGTCCAGTCATCCTGGGTATCTTTGGTCCTTAGATACACAGACACATTTTAAATTAAGATTCAGTGTTCTTTTCTGGAGGGAAAGTCATGTTTTCTCATTTAAATTGTGAACACTTTGTAAGAGTCAGGGATGCTGTCTTCTCTTCCATTTCTAGCATCCCTTGAAGGGCTTTCACCTCCAGGCAGGTGTCTGTGTCCAGGTTGCTGACTAACTGGCTCTTGGCAAAGGGCTGCCAACGTCACCTGCCCCTGGAACAGCCCAGACCATCAGTTCCTCCTGGGCAGAGTCATCTAGGGGATTCTGCTTCCATCTGCAATGCAGGGAAGTATGATTTCTCAGTCGCTAGCCCCCCCAGCCTCCACCTGCTGCACACACAAAACAGAGACTATAGGTCAACAGTAGGTTATGTGTGGTGGAGTGAAGGGATCCTGGATAACTTTCATCGAGTGGATCACACAAGGAGAACAGGTGTCCATGGATTTCCCTTCAAAAAGCACAGTAACTTATCGTTTAAACTGATGAAACTCCGATCAAAATTCTAGTTTTCCCTCCTCAAATCGCCTTGCTTTACTCTACTCTGTTCGTGTTTCCTAGCGTGTATGTGAATATATATAAACTAACTCTTGAAACTTGAAAGCTGCCGCCGTCACAGCGAATGTGAATTTGGACACCTGGACGGCACAGCCAGTGACAAGGTTCGCAGCGCTGCCTGCAGCCTGCATGCCAGGTTGACCAAAGCCAGGTTGGGCCAGGTTGGGAGCCCGTCTGCACCTCTCTTTTCTCGCTCAACCAACCAGCCTTGCCCAGAGCCCCAGCCCCAGGACACTCGGCCCCGCCCGTGGGGACCTGGGGGTGGGAGCGGACAAGTAACAGCCAGGCTGGCCCACAGAGGCCGTGGTGATGAGCTCGTCGCGGGGCTGGAGGGCTCAGCCAGCAAAGACCCAAAACCACCTAACAGCCTTTCCCCCTCACTTGTCTTCTCGTCAGGTCCTAGAAGATAATGGAATGCCCATGGATGACGATCAGTACGCTCTGTTGACCACAAAATTAGGATATAAGAAAGAAGGGATGAGTTATCTTGATTTTGCAGCAGGATTCGAAGGTAGCTAACAGCCAAGTACCAACCTGGCTCCCACGTGGGGACCCACAGGTCTCTCCGCATGGGTCCCCAAGGCCGCTGGGGTTGAAGTAGTGTGTGCTGAGATGTGGAAATCACATGCGTCCTAAGACTGAAACAGACATTCTTGCTTAATTTTACCTGTGTTTCGGCCTTTTTCTTTTTTACCCCCGCTCAGCTGCACTGTGAGTGCCAAATTTTGTCTGGCAGAGACTTCTACAAATAGTAAGAGCACAAATGGCTTCTGAAGTTGACTCCCAAGCCTGTGCTCCACCAATCACACCTCGTGTCCTCTAAGGTTTTCCTCCTAAAAGTAGAGGCTGGTTATTGGTCATCAGAGCCGCCTATGCACCAGCAGGGATCATGTCCTTCCTGGACCCAGAGGTTCCGAAGATTCAGCGATTTGCCCAGATCTGCCGGCCCCTGTCCCTCCCCTCCCCCCGCCCCGCAGGGTTGTCAGGGGACTCAGGGTCCACAGTGCAGCCTGCCCAGCGCCCGGGTCCACAGTGCAGCCTGCCCAGCGCCCGGGTCCACAGTGCAGCCTGCCCAGCGCCCGGGTCCACAGTGCAGCCTGCCCAGCGCCCGGGTCCACAGTGCAGCCTGCCCAGCGCCCGGGTCCACAGTGCAGCCTGCCCAGCGCCCGGGTCCACAGTGCAGCCTGCCCAGCGCCCGGGTCCACAGTGCAGCCTGCCCAGCGCCCGGGTCCACAGTGCAGCCTGCCCAGCGCCCGGGTCCACAGTGCAGCCTGCCCAGCGCCCGGGTCCACAGTGCAGCCTGCCCAGCGCCCGGGTCCACAGTGCAGCCTGCCCAGCGCCCGGGTCCACAGTGCAGCCTGCCCAGCGCCCGGGTCCACAGTGCAGCCTGCCCAGCGCCCGGGTCCACAGTGCAGCCTGCCCAGCGCCCGGGTCCACAGTGCAGCCTGCCCAGCGCCCGGGTCCACAGTGCAGCCTGCCCAGCGCCCGGGTCCACAGTGCAGCCTGCCCAGCGCCCGGGTCCACAGTGCAGCCTGCCCAGCGCCCGGGTCCACAGTGCAGCCTGCCCAGCGCCCGGGTCCACAGTGCAGCCTGCCCAGCGCCCGGGTCCACAGTGCAGCCTGCCCAGCGCCCGGGTCCACAGTGCAGCCTGCCCAGCGCCCGGGTCCACAGTGCAGCCTGCCCAGCGCCCGGGTCCACAGTGCAGCCTGCCCAGCGCCCGGGTCCACAGTGCAGCCTGCCCAGCGCCCGGGTCCACAGTGCAGCCTGCCCAGCGCCCGGGTCCACAGTGCAGCCTGCCCAGCGCCCGGGTCCACAGTGCAGCCTGCCCAGCGCCCGGGTCCACAGTGCAGCCTGCCCAGCGCCCGGGTCCACAGTGCAGTCTGCTCAGCGTCCGGGTCCTCCCATTTGCCCCTTGCCCCTGTTCTGCTCTCCCAGCCACACACCCGGCAGATGGACGACCAGCACCCAGCCTCCCGCTTCTCAGCTCTTGTCTCTCCCCTCCCTTGTCTCCACTCTTACTGAAGTTTAGATGGACAAATAAGCCCTCCAGAAAAGCTGCAGAAATCCCGTGTATATATCCACGAGTCCACGGATTATATGAAAGCACTGCAGGCTGGACAGGGCAGAACCCAGACCCTGCTTGCTTTATGCTGTCCTTCCCCAGGCTGGTCTGAGCGATGACTGGATAGTGCAGTGGGTCTCGTTCAAGGAGCCGGCAGCTGTGACTCCTCGCCAGGAAAGAGGAAGGTCCCATCCAACACCCCCACCAGATTTCATTTGCTGATCCTAAAGGAGAGAGGTCCTGCAACCCCCTACCCCAAGGACAACACGAGAAGCTATGGAATTTTAGGATTTTCACACTTCTTTGGCTATACACTTTGACCTTTGTGAGGCAATAAGAAAGGAACCCACATTTATCTTAGTGAGTGCTTCCAGTGCCCTGGTGCATCCATCACCGAGGCAAGGAAATCGGGGGCCTAGGGTGAGCAGTGACTTCCCGAGGTTCCAGAGCAGGGGGCCTGTCACGAGTGGGCATCTCGCCCTGCAGCTTCCTCTCTTCCCCCTCTCCCCCACTCCTCTGTCCCCCATCAGTTCCCCCAACACATGGCCGGATGCTGGAGGTGGGGAGATGGAGGCTGCAGGCCATGGGGGTTGGGGTGGGTAAGGCAGAGGGGCTCAGGCACCAGGGGGAGGTGTTATCTGCTGGGCATAGCAAACCCAGGGTGGGGAGGCCACTCCAGACCCAGGTGCAGGCGAGGCGGAGGCCAGGTTCAAGGCTGGATTAAAGGCTGCCCATGAGTTCCGGAGGCCCTGCCTGCCATGCATCTCCCAGACCACATCAGGGAGCGGGGTTACAGCATGTGTAGAGAGTCGCGTCCTAAACCAACTCTGAGGTTGCAGCCTGGCTTTAGAGAAGGCCACATTCAAGTCATTGCAACCTGAGGGAAATGGGCTGGTTTTTAAGTGGAGGTTACACTTCCTTCCTCCCTTTCAGGGAAGAGAGAGACAGCCTCATTCAGTCATTAACCGGCTGGGTTCTGGAAGCCAGCGGGCCTGGGTTAGCGGCCTGTGAGCTCTGTGACCTCAGGGAAGTTGGACCCCTATGTCCTCGTCTGTAGAATGGGCATAGTAATTGGTCTTCTTGTGCATAAACCAGGCTTAAGGAGAGACTCGGCCTCTTCGGGCCGTGGAAAGGGCCAAGGTTTGTCCAGGTGTCTGGAGGCCTCCAGTCTAACATCCAGCTCAGACATGGGCAGAACCTGCCTGGTGACTGAATTACGCGTTCCTGCTTTGAGGACCTGTTTCTAGGAAACAGGGCAGGATTCCCCCTTCTCTGCCTCTGGTAACTAAGGGATAGACAAGCAGGATGTGGTCCCTGCCCTAGGGCAAGGATGGAGGAGCCAGACACGGAAACATGCCAAGCGAGAGGGTGGCCCCGATGGCCTGAGGACAAGCTCTTCTCGTGGTGACAGGGACATTTCTAAGATCAGAACAGAGTTCACTCTATGTTCCGTCACAGAGTTGTAGTACCATCAAGAGTTCTAGCAGAACTGGGAACAGAAGAAGCACTGAGATAGAAGTAAAGCGGCACGTCCACCTCTAACGGAAGCCTCCTGATTCGCTGTTTCAGATCCTAAGATGAACGGGCCAGAAGTGACCCCACCCCAGACTCCAGTTCTTCCCAAAGGTGACGTGGACAGCTTCTTTGTCACCGCTGAAGAGTGCCTGAGACAGTTCCCCCGGAGACTGAAGGAATTCTTCCGGGTAAATCACAGCCTCCCTGCTGCCTGCCTTATCTGGACCCAGCCCCCGCCCCGTCCTCCTCACTGTTCAGCTGCAGCAGGTATGAGCCTGCAGCCCCAGAGCTCTCCTTCCTAGACTCAGGCTTGCCCCTTCTCCCCTTCTGGGGAAGGGACTTAACTCTGTGATCCCCTCCCCTCCCTTGCTGACTCTCTGCTAGGCCTGCCTTCTGCCCCTCGAAGACACTGGAGAAGTAAAGAGACCCTCCTCACAAGACAGGGAGGGGCGGGAAGGGTCATGACAACCCGAGTTACAGCGAATTGAGGGTGCTTTCAACCATCCTATCCGCTCCTTCCTGCGTTCACCAAACAAGCTTTGTGCACTTTCATGTCATAAGCTCGACTCTCTGCTGAAAGCTGGGGCCGAAAACTGGGAGCCCTGCTCAGGGAGCTCAGTCCAGCCCAAGACAGATGGTCAACAGATAGTTCAGACACATTGCGACTGGCTGTCTTAGAGGGACTGGTACTGTCTTTGGGGGCACAAGGAAAACAACCGTTAAGGAGGGCTTCCTGGAGGAGGTGACCCCCAAGAGGAATCTTAAACCCTTAGCATGTGCTGGCCAGGCAAAGAAAGGAGCCGGAAATAGAAGAGTGGGCTTACTCCAGGTGGGTGGCAGGAAGGGGCTTTGGGGAAAGCTCCCAGCTCTGCGTGACTGCAGCATGGGTTGCATGCAGAAGTTGTAATGAAAAAAGATGGGGAAACAGCAGCCATTCAAACACAGAGGCAGGGACAGAATGACCTCAACTATTTTTGTGTTGAGAAGTAAAGTGAAAGTGAAAGTAGTTAGTAGTGTCCAACTCTTTGCGACCCCATAGACTATACAGTCCATGGGATTCTCCAGGCCAGAACACTGGAGTGGATAGCTGTTCCCTTCTCCAGGGGATAGTCCCAACCCAGGAATCGAACCCAGGTCTCTTGCATTGTAGGCAGATTCTTTACCAGCTGAGCCACAAAGGAAGTAAAAGAGGGTCATTAAAGCGGGAAAGATCAGTTTGATAAACTGACCATTTAGATTCAAAATGGGGCAGAGGACCAGTGTGTGAAGACCCCAGGGTGAGAAGACCCCAGGATGAGGAGACCCCGGGGCATGGAGATGCCAGGGTTAGGAGACCCTGGGGCGAGGAGACCCGGGGCGAGGAGACCCCAGGGTGAGGAGACCCTGGGACATGGAGACACTGAGGCATGGAGACCCCAGAGTGTGTAGGCGCGAACACCTCAGCAGACGAAACAATGTTGAGTCCAGGGGAGGGGAGGTGCGGCGCGCCCTTCAGCATGGGTTGCATGCAGAAGTTGTAATGAAAAAAGATGGGGAAACAGCAGCCATTCAAACACAGAGGCAGGGACAGAATGACCTCAACTATTTTTGTGTTGAGAAGTAAAGTGAAAGTGAAAGTAGTTAGTAGTGTCCAACTCTTTGCGACCCCATAGACTATACAGTCCATGGGATTCTCCAGGCCAGAACACTGGAGTGGATAGCTGTTCCCTTCTCCAGGGGATAGTCCCAACCCAGGAATCGAACCCAGGTCTCTTGCATTGTAGGCAGATTCTTTACCAGCTGAGCCACAAAGGAAGTAAAAGAGGGTCATTAAAGCGGGAAAGATCAGTTTGATAAACTGACCATTTAGATTCAAAATGGGGCAGAGGACCAGTGTGTGAAGACCCCAGGGTGAGAAGACCCCAGGATGAGGAGACCCCGGGGCATGGAGATGCCAGGGTTAGGAGACCCTGGGGCGAGGAGACCCCGGGGCGAGGAGACCCCAGGGTGAGGAGACCCTGGGACATGGAGACACTGAGGCATGGAGACCCCAGAGTGTGTAGGCGCGAACACCTCAGCAGACGAAACAATGTTGAGTCCAGGGGAGGGGAGGTGCGGCGCGCCCTCTGGGTAGAGCCAGCCCCCAGGAGCAGAGCAGCCAGTTTACCGTGCTTGAAACATCTTCCCGGCACGGATTGCCAACTGGAGGTTCATTTGGTTATTACTGAGCTCCCATTTTACAGTAGACACACTTATGATTGTGAGCTCGGATTTGCAGGATGGTTCTGACTTTGACTGATGGCCCAGCCATCAGACCATGCGTCCTGATTCTTGGTTTGGAAACACACGACCATCATAAGCAGACAGGGAGAAGGGTTCGTCCTCATCAGATAATCCCATGTGCCCAACCGCGAAGAGCAGGGAGCACGCAGGAGAGCCTTCCCTGAAGAACGAGAGCCTGGTGGGAGGCAGGGAGGGCAGGGGCACACGTCGAGGCACCGGGTCAAGCCGTCCCTCGTGCTGGTGAGCCGGACCCTGAGAGGCCATCACCTGCTACCCCACCAGTGAGAGCCCAGACCCCTGTTCTGGCCGCTCTGTGCCGTCTCCTCTTGCTCACCTTTCCCGGTGGGGCCGCAGAGAAGCCAGGCTCCCTGCTGGCACCATCATCTTCCTAGCTTCATTATCAGTGAAGCTTGGCTACAGCACATGTATGTCCTATGTTTCCTAAGATGCTCTCTATTTTAAATAATTAACTAATGGATTGATTTAATAAATGTATACCAACACCCACTCCATCCTGCAAGGAACTTATAACCTAGTGGGTGAGACAAGTGAACCCCTAACTGCCAGGGTATGCGTGCACAGACTCAGATGTCGGTTGCATCCAGGACCCTGTCTGGGGCCCACTGCCCTCACAGGTGTATGCAAATGGAGCAGAGCGTGTTTTGGTGGTCGACTGGGAAGGTCCAGTCACTTTATTTCCTTTCTTGCGTTTCTGTTTGTGAGAAATTCTTGAATCTCTCTCTCCATCCATAATGAAAGCTCCATCCTGTATTAGTTACAAATGCTGTTAATCCTGCTGCTGCTACTTGCTTGGTGATCTTCCGCCAGATGAGCGGATCTCAGCACAGGTGCATCCACGGACAGCCGCAAAGCTGAGCAAGGTGGCCTCACCCTCCCAGGCCAGGCCAAAGACCACGAGCAGTGGAAGGAAATAATTCATTTTAGCAAACAGGGGGCATCTCCCCTCCCTGACTGTGGTGAGGAAAAGAGACACCAAGACCCCCTTGGTGACCTGGGGTCATGAGCTGGGCACAGGTTCCCATGGCCCTTGTGGGCCCACCTTCAACCTCACCCTCTAGACAGGGTCTGTGCAGGTTCAGGCATGTGTTTGTGGATTTGGGTATGTTTTCAAAAAAGCAAACAGGACCAAGCCCGCCTCTCCCCTCCACCACACAGAAATAGGATCTTCTATCCGTGTGCTTCAGCCACTGTGTTTTTCCCTCCACCATTTGTCTTGAGTGCCTGACCCTGCAGAGTGGTCTCCACACATTGCTCTGCTCAGGGCGGCCCCTGTCTCTCAGAATGAGCGGGGTCCTGCCTGACTGGCTGCAGCCCCTTTCTGAGCCATCTTGACGCCCCACCCCCCCACACCCTGACCCTGGGTGGCGCTCCGGCCAGTGCCCTTCCTCCTCTTGCGTCCTTGCACATTCTGCTGCTTTCCCCGGATTGCGGCCTGAGCCGCTGAAAGAAGGCACTGCCACTTCTTGAGCTGGAAGGCCCCGGAGGATGAGCTGGGGGCCAGGAGTTTGATTTGGACCTTGCTCATTCTGACGTCCCGGAGAAGGCAATGGCAACCCACTCCAGTACTCTTGCCTGGAAAATCCCATGGATGGAGGAGTCTGGTAGGCTGTAGTCCATGGGGTCACGAAGAGTCGGACATGACTGAGTGACTTCACTTTCACTTTTCACTTTTATGCATTGGAGAAGGAAATGGCACCCCACTCCAGTGTTCTTGCCTGGAGAATCCCGGGAGTGGTGGAGCCTGGTGGGCCGTCTCTCACGCACAGAGTTAGACACGACTGAAGCGACTTAGCAGCAGCAGCAGCATTCTGACATCCAAGAGGAGATGCCGCAAAGCCTTTAGAGACGTGCATTTGGCTGCTGTGGGAGGGCTGGGAGCTGCGACGTGGAGGGAGTCGTGGCAGAGACAGGCCCGTGGTCCCAGTGGGCGGTGCCCCTGCGGACGAGGATGCTGGATGGTGGCACCTCTGAGGGGCAGGGGCAGCCCTTGACGTCGGTTCCCACCATATTTAACGTAATGATTGCACACATTGGTGAAGTGATTGCACACTTTGGTGAGTGAATGAGTGAGTACAAGTAGGTCTTCCACAAAGCTCCAGCTGGTTTTAATTTCACACCTGAGCCGAAGCAGGTCTTGCTTTATGTGACCTCTGTGGAGGGTCCTAGGATATGGAGGTGCAGGCAGGGCCCCCAGAGTGGCCAGAGAGACCCCGGGTGGGGCCGTGTGAGGTGCTGGTGGGACCAGGGTCCGGGAAGACAGCCACAGCGGCTGCGCTCTGAGCCCGAGACACAGGGAGCCTGAGTTGGGGGGTCGGGAGCGTTGGCCCAGATGGACCCGATTCAGATCCCACTGCCAGGCGCTTGCTGTCCGACCTCCGGCAACAAACAGCGTCTTAGACCCTAATGGAACCTATCCGTCTGCTCCTAAGCACTTCGCATGCTTGGCATAGTCAGTCCTCACGATGACCCCGTAGGCAGGGACTCTGTCCTCCTCTGTGATGAGTGAGAAGCCTGGCGGGGTTCAGTCTCTTTCCTTGGTAACTCTGCTAGTACTGGGCAGAGCCGGGTTTGGAAACCGAGCAGCCTGCACCCCTGGATGTGCCCCGTGCCCCGTGCCCCGCAGCCAGGCTGCAGCCTCAGGTCCCCTGCCGGCTCCGTTCCCTCACTGCAAAGTGGGAGTCACCGCGCGCAACCTGCAGACGCCAAGGCAGGGCTCAGGCCGGGGGGCGGGGCCTTCATTTCAGCCCAGGCGTCAAACCAGGGCCCATCCTCTGGGCAGCTCCTTGGCGGAGTTCAGCTCAGCCGGTTCTCCTTTCTGAGGGGTGTTACCATTGCCAAAAGCCGGTTCAAAACATCGAGGACCAGATTTTTATCTGTGCCGGGAAGCTCCGGCACACCCGGTCTTCACTCCCGGTATTGAAGTACCACCGGCAGAAGCCAGAGGAGCAGGAGGGAAGGAAAAGCCGCCCCAGCCCCTTTCCTGGACTCTGCGCATCGAAAGAGGGCGCCGGAGGCCAGGGTTCATCATTGCCCTGGGAAAGCAGACCACGGCAATGGCACTCCCAGAGCAGGGAAATCTCCAGACCAAGCCACAGCGGAAGTGCGGCCCTGCCCTCTCGTTGGGGATGAGTCCGCAGCGCAGGGCGGGAGTCGGGGGCGGCGCGGGTTCCGGGGGCCAGGCTATGACGCTGTGTCCCGGCTCCAGGATCCGTACGCCGCCTTCTTTAAGATGGACACTGACAGGGACGGCATCCTCACCATGCACGACCTCCACCGCCTGCTGCAGCACCTGCTCTTCAACCTGAAGGACGAGGAGTTCCAGCGCCTCCTGGGCCTTCTCGGCCTGAGGCTCAGCATCACGTTAAACTTCCGGGAGTTCCGCAACCTGTGCGAGAAGAGGTCGTTCAGTACAGATGACAGTGCGCCCCAGAGACTGCTCAGGTAAGAGGCCAGCGCGGGGCGGCGTCCATGCAGGCTCCACACGGTGCCAAGGGTGCCAAGGGCCGGGGCTGGGGGCAGGGCGGCTGCCGTCCCCGATCTGTTCACTCTGTCTTTTCCTTAGTTCAAGAAAAACCACTCTCAGGATCATATGCTCAGTGTAGAAAGACTAGAAAATGCAGAGACAGGTGAAGAGGTACACTTGATCCGAGCACCCGTGAGCATCATTTTTTTTTTAACTTCCTGTGTGTCATCCCAGTCTGGTTAATTTACACGTAAATATACACGCAGACTTGTATGTTCTCGTTGTTATGAACCCAGGGCCAGATAGATATGCTTGTCGCTCAGCCTTCCAAGACCTCCGGGAGCACCGCATGCAGAGGGCGAGCGGGTGCTTGTCAGGAGAACACGTGGACTTCCTCCAGGCCTGAGCCCTTAGCTTGGGCAGTAAGCCTGGCCTGGGGAACCACACAGCACCTTGTGATGAGTGGGGGAAACCTAGTGGCCTCTCTGTCTTTTTTCCATGTGCATAAATCCACCCACGTACTTGTATATTTGTTTCTTTAAAACCCTGGGGTCAGCGGCGCTAGCCACTTGGGAGATGCAAAGACCCCTTCCAGCTGTTTGTCAGGCAGAACTCCCCACCCCTCACCCCTGCTCACCCCACGCCAGCCTCATTCCCAGCAGGAGAATCTGTGTGTCCAGCTGGGGCCGTGACTTGTTCGTCTCCTCGGCTTCGCTCAGTAAAGGCATCTGCTCCTTGAAGTAGTGACGGGCCTCCCATCTTACCTGGAACCTGTCACAGTCACCTCCCCCACTGAGATCTGTTGACAGGCATGGATGAAGGAGACATTCAGCCACTCCCTTGCCAGTTATTACAAGTACAATATCAATATTTTTTGAAATGCTACCCTCCACTTCGCTTGCTCAGGGCTGCCCTTGATACTCAGTGATTCAGCTCAGTAGTGACATCATCCCTGGGCCCTTCTGCCCTTAAGGCACCTCCAGCCCCCGGGGGCTGCAGACAAGTGCCTACCCCCAGACAAGGGCATTCCCCAGGAGGGGGAGCCCCTAGAGGCCCCTGTCACCAAGCCGGACTCTGTGCCAGTTGTTCGGGCTGCAGAGGCCGCCGACCTTGCCCTTTAATTTTCCCTTCTGAACTTGCTGGTTTTATTTTGTCTCTACTTAAAAAGCTAGCAAGGAAGAAAACGACTGTAGTCTCTAAGTGAAGCAATCATGTAACACGTGAGTGGGACACCTGCTTCCAATTGCTCCAGTTGTGAGGGGCTTTAATATGAGACTTGATTGCTTAACATTCAAACAAAGCAAGAAAATATCCTTCAGAAAGAACTTTCTGGAGGACGTATGCAGAACGGATATGGAAAATTTCAACCACAAAATGCAGTCTTCCCATCCACGTGATTTGGCCATCTTAGTTGTGTTATTTGTTCATCCATCCCACGTTTACTGAGGGTCTGCTGTGAGCTGGGCATCACCCCAGGACTCTGTGGTGCGAAGGTGGATGAGATGAACACTCTCCTTGAGGGACTCGGGGCTGAACTGCTGCTGCTGCTGCTGCTAAGTCGCTTCAGTCGTGTCTGACTCTGTGTGACCCCAGAGACAGCAGCCCACCAGGCTCCCCTGTCCCTGGGATTCTCCAGGCAAGAACACTGGAGTGGGTTGCCATTTCCTTCTCCAATGCATGAAAGTGAAAACTGAAAGTGAAGTCGCTCAGTCGTGTCCGTCTCTTCGCGACCCCATGGACTGCAGCCCACCAGGCTTCTCCATCCATGGGATTTTCCAGGCAAGAGGACTGGAGTCGGGTGCCATTGCCTTCTCCGGGGCTGAACTGAGACAAGTACAAAATCACAGGAATACAAGGATATCTGAAGTGCCCCAGGGAGGGGAGAGACCAAGCCTGCTTGAGGTGAACAGGAAAAGTAGGACATTTCAGTTAGATCTTGAGATGTGAGGAGGAGTTTGTCCAGTGTGAGTTACCAGACTGTGGTTCAGAGCCAGGGGGCAGCATTTGCAGAACCGCAGAGGAGGGCGCGCAGAGCCTGCTTGGGGACTGGGCAGAGTGTGTGGGCACAGAGTGGCATGCACAGTGGGCAAGGGGGCCCGCAGTTGCAGGAGGGCCGGGTGAGAAGGGGCTTGAGTGTCAGGCTTGGTCAGCAGGCCAGAGAGGATCCTCTGCCATGGCGTGTCGGAGGGCGTGTTGTGCCATGCAGACATCCTTCGGCAGCCGCAGAGTAGAGGGTCGATGCAGAGGCTGGATCCGGGAAGACCAGCTTGGGCACCGAGGGTCTTGTATAGTCTGAACTCTGAGACCCAACCAAGGCGCTGCTTTAGAAAGCTGAGCCTTCCCATGGCCGGAGCCCAAACCTGTGCTTCGTAAAGATGTATCTTTTCATACCCTACAACCCTTCAAGGAGGCATCGCTACCTGAGTTTTCAGATGAAGGAACTGGGGTCTCAAGGAGAGTTTCTGGCTGGTCCAGAAGGACCCAGGTGTTGGGCAGTGGACAGAGATTGGAACTCAGGGTGCCTGTGGGGAGGGGCCACCTCCTCTGTGTGGAGAGTTGGTCTCTTTCACCCCCCAGTCTCACTGTTCTCCACTAGCCAAACCTGGACGCCTTCCCTTTTTAGAAGCCGTCCCGCCCTCTCACTTGGACCCCTCCGCGTTCTGGTCCTTCACTTTCCACCTGCATCATCAAAAGTCAATACTTGTGAAAACTTTGAAGGTTCATAACTTTGTTGAAGACAGGAAGACCATCTTGTTTGTTCATAACTGCACAGCATTTTCATGGTTAGGCGTGTAAACACCAGTTAGAGGGATTCGTCCAGGGACCTGATTCATTTACATCACCTGCTCCCTTGTTTAAAGCACACGGGCCTTGTCCGTTTGTCTGCTGACAACCCCCATCACGCTCCTTCTGGTGCGTGTGCATCATCAAAGATGGAAGGATGGTGTCGAGTGTCCTCCTAGCAAAAGTAGACGGTCAGCTTCTCTCACAAAGCAGCGTGTGCTCCAGTCCTTCCTGAGGAGTGGCTGACTGAATGGAAACAGATGTCCTTGCTGTTCTTGGATGTGAACCACTCACTCACTCGTCAGGAGACTTGCCTTCTATGATCCAGTTCACCGTCACCTTCTGGTTCCTCTAATCATTGTGAAACATCTTGCGATCTCAGTTTTCTTCCCTTTGCCATCTGGTCATGAAGTAAGAATTCTCAGTTCTCAGCTGTGTTCAGTGAAGGCTAACGTAAGAGCAGGATGGGGTCCCTGGCGTCTTTTACGCCTTCCTGAAAGATGCTGTTACACTCGGGGCAGTGCAGTCAGAACACTGAGGGGCAGTGCAACAGGGGGATGCGTTTCAGTGTGATATCATCCTGCCAGGAGACTCTATTTTTGTTTGTTTTCCTGTTATTATTTAGTCTCCTTTTTCTTTTTAGCATAACTGGAAACAATGAATGAAAACCAATTGAATGTTTCCTAGAATAATGAAATAGATCTAGGATCATTAAATCAAGCTCACTAAGACCCCACAATCTGTCCTCTTCTAAGAGGGTTCAGTGGACACATTTGGTAATTGCAAGATAAAAGGAGTTTTATTTCATAAAGAAAATAAATCTCCTTTTTGTGTTTCTTTGGAAGATCTCTAAGAAAGAATAAAAGTCATGAATGCCACTTTCTGTTTTCTGGATCATACAGATTTGCTATTTATTCTTTAAATATTTGATGGAATTCACCTATGAAATCATTCAGTCCTGGAGTTTCCTTTTCAGAAGAATATTAGCTGTAAATCTGATTACTTTAATAGTTACAGGATCATCCAATTTAGGGTTTCTATTCCTTCTTGACTGAGTTTTAATAATTTGTGTCTTTTAAAATATTGGTCCATTTTGTTTAGCCTGTTGAATTCATGAGAATGAAGTTGGTCACAGTATTTCCTTACTGTTCTTTCAATAGCTGTGAGATCTTTAGTGATATCCCTGTTTTCATTTTTTTATATCGGTAGTTGATGTCTTCTCTCCTTTTTCGTTGACCCATTTAGCTGAAGGTTTTATTAATTTTATTGATATTTTCAAAGAGCAAGCTTTGTGTTTCACTCATTTTCCTCTGTTGTTTTTCTGTTCAGTTCCATTAATTTCTCTTCTTTAATACTTTCTCTTCCTTCTTGCTTGAAGTACGCAGTTGATCCTTGAACAACACAGGGGTCACAGGAGCTGATCCACTCCCACAGTCAAAAATCTGTGTAGAGCTTTTGACTCCCCCAAACTTAACTACTAATAGATTAATGCTGACTAGACAACTCACAAATAACATAAAGTTAGTTAACACACAGATTATATATGTATTATATACTGTATTCTTACAATAAAGCAAGCTAGAGAAAAAATAATATTGTTAAGAAAATCATTAGTGAGTTAGTGAGTGAAAGTCACTCAGTGGTGTTCCACTCTTTATGACCCCATGGACTATACAGTCCATGGAATTCTCCAGGCCAGAATACTGGAGTGGGTATCCTTTCCCTTCTCCAGGGGATCTTCCCAACCCAGGGATCAAACCCATAAGGGAGAGAAAATGCACTTACAGTACAGTGTTTATCTATACTGTAAGTTCCTATTGTCTGTTACAAGATGAATCGTCTGTCTGTCAGTACCCATGTCTGTGTTGTCTCCTATGATACAGAGTACTGTAGGTGGCATACATGTTGAAGTACAACTCTGCACCTCAAAGATGGAAAGATAATGTGAAAAAGAAGTCCATATTTCCTTAGAGGTGTAATAATTCATGCACGGATAACAAAGAAGCAGCAATATGATTGCTTTAAGGGAGCTTAGTCTAACTGATACAGTTGCAACCTGGTGGCCTAGCCTACCCAGTAATGAATTAATCATTATTAAATCTGTATGGCATACAGTGCCTGTGTGCATGCATGCTTGGTCACGTCCAACTCTTGCCACCCCAGAGACATCAGCCCACCCAGCTCCTCTGCCCATGGAATTTTCCAGGCAAGACTATTGGACTGGGTTGCCATTTCCTCCTCCAGGGGATCTCCCAACCTGGGGATCAAATTCATGTCTTCCTGTATCTCTTGCATTGGCAGGCAGATCCTTAACCACTGAGCAACCTGCAAAGCTATGGCATGCAATATTACACTCATATTCAAAATGCAGTATTGGAATCATTGTTACTCTAAAAAAACAACCCTTACCTGTGATGATAGACTAATATTCAGTTTCTCCAGTCTGAGAGAGAGGGGACAAGGGAGGGAGAGACATGCTGCATGGCACTGTAATTCTTTGAAAGTAAAATTATAAATCAGGAAGAAAATTAAGGCATTTCTTTTATGTTAAATATCACCTTATGTCTATGTAAGGATAGACTAGTGTCTACAAATATTTTATGCATTTATGACAGACCTTTTAATTTTTTTCAATATTTCTAGGCTGTGTGGCTCGTCTGTGAGTTTTTTCACGTTATCACAAATCCCCCCAACAATTTCTGATGTATTAGTTGAAAAGATTGGCATATAAGTTGACTTGTCCAGTCCAAATCTGTGTGGGGCAAAGGTCAACTGGAGTTTGTCCTGCATTTTTATTTTCTTAAGCTGAAAACTCAGACTTTTATTTGAATTATTTCTTAATGCTGTCAGTTTTCTCACAGGCATTGATTGAGTTGCATTTCACAAATTTGGACAAGTTATAGTTTTTATTTTCACTCAGTTCAAAATATTTTCTAATTTCCTTTTAGACTGTTTATTGAAACCATGATTATTTAGAAGGATGTTTTTTCTTCAAAATATTTCTGTGGTTTCCAGCTGTTTGTTACTGATTTCTAATCTAGTTCTGTGAAGTTTAGATAGGGCACTTTGTATGATTTTAATTACTTTAAATTTGTTCGGGTTCATTTTATAACCCTAGAAATGGTCTATCTTGGTGAATGTGCTGTGCTTAGTCGCTCAGTCATGTCTGACTCTTTGCGACCCCTTAAGACTGTAGCCCGCCAGGCTCCTCTGGCATGGGGTTCTCCAGGCAAGAATACTGGAGTGGGTTGCCATGCCCTCCTCCAGGGGACCTTCCCAACCCAGGGATGGAACCCAGGTCTCCTGCATTGAGGCAGACTCTTTATCCCATGTATACTTGCAAACAGTGTGTATTTGGCGGTTGCTGGGTGGGCTGCTCTGTAAATGTCAGTTAGATCAAGGTGGTTATAGTGTTCAGATTCTTGCTTAGTTTCTACTAGTTCCACCAGTTACCAAGAGGGGCGTGCTGATGTCTCCAATGACAATTTTGCATTTGTCTATTTCTCCCTTCGTTTTTAATCCATTTATGCTTCGTGTATTTCAAAACCTTGAGAAAAATGTATGGTTAGATTCACCATTTCTGCTTCTCGTCTTTTCTTTTTGAAGTTCCAGTTTTCTCTCTGCTGCCATTTTCCTTCCCCTGAAGAATTTCCATTAGCAAGTCTCCTGGAGACAAATCTTAGCTTTCCTTCATTGATAATATCTTTATTGCTCTTTCATTCCAAACAGGTTTTTTTTCCTGAATATAAAATTATAAGTTGACAATTCTGTTAAACTGACAATTCTTCTGTTAAAGCACTTGAAAAATGTTGTTCCATTATCTCTTGGGCTCTACAGTTTGTGAGGAAAAATCTACAGCCCCTCACATGGTCTTCCCTCTATGGTGGTTTAGTCACTAAGTCATGTCCGACTCCTTTGTGTCCCCACGGATTGTAGCCCACCAGGCTCCTCTGCCCATGGGATTTCCTAAACAAGGGTACTGGAGTGGATTGCCATTTCCTTCTCCAGGGGATCTTCCCAACCCAGGGATCAAACTCGAGTCTCCTGCATTGCAGGTGGATCCTTTACGGACTGAGCCCCCAGGGAAGCCGTCTGTAAATGTGCCGTTTTTCTTAAGCTGCTTTCAGGACTTTATCTTTAGTTATCAGCAATTTTAGCATGAGGCCTTCCCAGGTGGCGCCAGTGGTAAAGAACCCACCTGCCAAAGCAGGAGATGTAAGAGACGCGGGTTCAATCCCTGGGTTGGGAAGATCTCCTGGGGGAGGACATGGTATGTTTGAGCATGATTTTCTTTGAGTTTATCTTTTTTGAGGTTTGCTCAGCTTTCTGAATCTGTAAATTTATGCTTTTCCACCAAATTTGAGCAGGTTTCAGCTATCCCCGAAATTTTAAGCTCGTTTCGGCACCAGTCTTCGTCTGCTCTCCTTTCAGTACTCCGGTGACCTGGATGTTAGATCTTCTGCTTTTGTATCGCGGGTCTCTGTATCTTAGTCCCTGGAGAGATCCTTTTTTTCCCCCTCTGTTGATCAGATCAGATTATTTCTAGTCATCTATTTTCAAGTTCACTGACTCCGTCAGTGATGGCTCTGTCATCTTCATTGAGCTAATCCAGTGAAAATTTTATTTCAGTTGTATTTTTCAGTTCTAAAGTTTCCACTTGTTTCTTTCTCTTTTTTTTTAACTGCTATTTCTTTGGTCTAAACTTACGTCTTTCCATTTATTTTAAGAATGTGTACTCTTACCTCATGATTATAATAGCTGCTTTAAAATATGGTATTTTCATCATCTAGGTCATCTCAGAGTTGGTGCTTGTTTGTCTTTTATCTTGAAAATTGTTGGCATTTTCCTGGTCCTTCGGATACTGAATAATTTTGGACTATATTGTGGAAATCTTTAATGTTCTACGGTGACACTCTGTTCCTGTTAAAATCCTTGGTAGTGTGTTGGTTGGTTGATTTTCAAAGCGGGCAGTCAGTCCAGTTAGTTTCAGAGTGCATGTCCCGACCTGCCCTCCGTGGTTTCTATGTCATTTTATTTTCCAGGGCCGTTGCAGCTCTATCAGGCCAGCCCATGAAGGCAACTCCCAGGAGCCAGTCCTAACTACACTTAGCTTCTCAACGCTTTCCCCGGGCTGCTTTGGGTTAGTCTCACATGTGCACACACCAGAGCGTGTGCCCCTGGAGCTCCCTCCATGCAGCTGAGCTTCCCTTTCTCTAGCTTTCTCCCCTCTGTGATTTCCTCCCACCCTCTCCAGCAGTCAGCAACCCACTTTTTGGTCTTGTGGTTGGAAAATCTTAGGTTTTAGTCTCTCTGTGCTGTTGAGTGCTTCTCGTGACTGGGTCCACCTCCAGGGCAACATGGTGAAAGAAAAGGAGAAGGATAATAATGTGGATTTCTCCAATCCTCCTTGAACACAGAGACCCCTTTCACCTTCCCCTCTGGTTCAATTTGGGTTACCTACTTGGCCAGTACCTGGCATAGAAGTGCGGTTTTGTAACTGGGCTTCCTCCCCTTGTGTCTCAGCCGGTAAAGAATCCGCTGGCAATGCGGGAGACCTGGGTTCAATCCCTGGGTCTGGAACATCCCCTGGAGAAGGGAAAGGCTCCCCACTCCAGTGGATTGTATAGTCCATGGGATTGCAGAGTCGGACACGACTGAACGCCTTGCACTTTCTCTTGCCTCAGATCAGGAATGGAACAGTAAGAAGTGACAAGAAAGGGGAGGATTCCCTCACATCCTTTGTACTTCAGGGGCTTGCCTTCCTAACTCTTTGGTCAGAAAAACAGGCTCTCTTTTGAGGCTTTTTCTGTCCACATCCAATGCACAACTCCACAATTAGAACTGTCTTTAAGCAGCCCTTAAACTGGAAATGAGGGGAAAAAAGCCGTGAAACTCATCACAGTATAAGTCGGTCTTCATGTTTTGATCCGCCCCCCACCAGTATTCTATTACTTACTTTTGGGTGTCCTCAAGAGAGTTACTTTTTGTATTCTGTCCAGAGCTGTAATCAGTGGGAGAGAAAGGGTGAAGTAGACGGGCCTGCTCCATTCTCCCTGGGGCGTCTCAGAACCCTGGCCCTGGCTGGAATGTTGTTCCCCAGGATTGCACGGCACCTCCCCATCACTCAGGTCTCAGGGAGCCGCTCTCTGGCCTCCTCGGCTGAAGTGTCCCCGACTGCACGCTGCTCCCTCATTCTCAGTCACATTCAGCGTCTGAAGTTACCCGATTCACTTATTTTTCCAAGTGTTTGCTATACGTTCCTGCCATCAGAGCGTGAGCTCCTTGTGGACGTGGGTTCTGTCTGCCTTGCTCGTCACTGTGTTTGTAGGACCTAAGGCAGCAGATGGGAAGAGTTCGTGACTGGTGGACTGGTTGATAGAAAGGCTAGATCTGCCTGTCAAGATCTAAAAGGGCAGCTCACAGGAGAGGAGAAGGCCATGGAAAACCCTTCCAGTGTCTCCAGAGGAGACAAGGATATAAAACGGAACAGAGAAGGATGAATGGGAAATCAGTTGGAGTCCCTGGTTTGACCATGAGTCACTAAGAAAAAGAATCAAGCCTCATAGCCCAATAAAGAAATGAGGGTGTTTTGGATGTGTGTTTAGACAGTGGGAGATTTTGGTAGTGCATTGACTTTGCAGAGATGGAACAGGCCTCTCAGGACCTCCATCCTTTTGGGGGGAAGTCCAGGTGAGCCCGCTGGGGTCAGGTGAAGTCTAATGGTGATGCAGGGGACTGTGTGTCATTAGGACCTACAGTCCTTTCAGCAACAATTGTGAAAACGCAATGTAATCCACCCAACCTTCCAAAACCTTAGTGGTAAAGTAGCATTGCAAGGAAATCAAAGAGTTAATCCTAAAGGAAATCAACCCTGAATAGTCACTGGAAGAACTGATGCTGAAGCTGAAGCTCCAATACTTTGGCCCCCTGATGTGAAGAGCGGACTCATTGGAAAAGACCCTGAACGCTGGGAAGGTTTGAAGGCAGGAGGAGAAGGGGGCAGAAGAGGATGAGATGTTTAGCTGGTATCACTGACTCAATGGACATGAGTTTGAACAGACTCTGGGAGATACTGGAGGACAGAGGAGCCTGGTGTGCTGCAGTCCATGGAGTCGCAAAGGGTTAGTGACTGAACAACAAGAAAAACGAAGTAGCAATAGAGGACTAGACTGGCCGATCTTTGGATCCCTTTCCGTCCTTGAAATTCCATGATTCTGTGAGGTCCGGTAGGCAGTTGGAGAGAGATGGAACAGGGAAGCAGGTGAGGTTGCCGTGCCAGTGACGCAGAGGTGTGGGCGAACAGCAGCAGGCGGTGGCTGGGGGCAGGAACAGGGACGGCTTCTCAGACGGTAAGATGGGCTTTGGGGGGAAGGAGGGTGGAGGAGTGGGCGGCAGGTGGAGAGGGAGATGCACTCGCTGGGGGCACATGTTTGCCAGGTGGTAGGAGTTCCAACACACGCTGTGATTTAAAGAGCAGTGTCACGACGGGGACGAGAAGGGGGAGAGACGGTTAACAGTGCCACGTGTCAGTACAGAGACTCCCGGCCTGGCAGTGTAGAAGCCACAGTTCACCTGTGTACCCCACCAGCTGGCGTCTGCCAGAAGGGGGATGCAGGTGGGCCCAGCCTCACGTGGTCCACGTCAGCAGGAGGAGGGAGAAGACTCCGCCCAGCCGCTGCCGGTCCTCTGCCCCTGCCCGCTGAGCGGGGGCAAGAACTCTTGTCTGCCAATCCATGGGGAGTCAAAGTCTATGTAATTCACCAACGCACCGCTCTGAATAAGACCCTTTCCAAGTGACTTTCCGAGTGACACAGAGGTCAACAGCCCAGGGTGGGCTTCTGGGCCACCGTGTCCTCAGTGCCCAGTAGGTGCAGAGTGCCATCGTCAGGGAGCTTGGGGCCGGCCCCGGACAGCTGAGACGAGCAGCAGAGTTTCTCAGAAGGACTTAGAGGAGACGCCTCGTAAAGGGCAAATGATCACTGCTTAATTTGTTTGGCAGTGCCTGCTGTCTGTGTGTGTGTGTGTGTTTTAATTGTGTTTAGTTATATTTTTATTTTCTGGTTGCAAGGGAGGGCTTCCCTTGTAGCTCAGTTGGTAAAGAATCTGCCTGCAATGCAGGAGACCTGGGTTCGATTCCTAGGTCAGGAAGATCCCCTGGAGAAAGAAATGGCAACCCCCTCCAGTATTCTTGCCTGGAGAATCCCATGGACAGAGGAGCCTGGAGTGTTCCCAGTCCATGGGGTCGCAAGAATCAGCCGCCACTAACCCATTAGCGTTGCCGTGTCGTGGCCGCACTGGGTCCCACTGCTGTGTGCGGGCTTTCTCTGGATGCGGCGAGCGGGCAGCGCCTCTCTCGTTGCAGCGTGTGGGTGTCTCACCGCGGTGGCTTCTCTTGCTGCGGAGCACGGCACTAGGCACACAGGCTTCCGTAGTTGCAGCACCCGGGCTGGGTGGTTGCGGCTTGTGGGCTTAGCTGCCAGGAAGATGTGGAATCTTCTTGGACCAGAGGTTGAACCCATGACCCCCTATGTTGGCAGACAGGTTCTCAGCCACTGGGCCACCAGGGAAGTCTTCTGCTGGGATGCCCTGGGAGAACTTCTTTTGGAGACAGCAGCCCCAGGCCTCACTTGCCCCGACCTTGCACTGGGCTAGGCACTCCAGCGGTGCTGGCAGAACTGAACTCCTTGAATTGAGATACAAATGTTAAGCAAAAAAGAGGATCCCCCCCCCCCACATAAAACCACGGTGGCCCTCTCACCTCTGTGAACTGAGCCGCCTAATGGGTCCTTTCCTCTGAGGACTGACGTTAGAGGAGCTGCCAAAGCTGTAGCTTCAGCTGGAATGAAAATGATGAGAAAGGCTCGCCTCCAGCCTGGGAGGGCCCTGAGCTGAGGGGCCAGGATTCCCAGAACTGGCTGTGTGATTTCGGCAGGCTGTTTCACCTCTCCAAAGCCCAGCGTCCCCCTTTGCAAAGGGGGGTGACGATGCCAACATTGCTGGGAAATCCGTGTGGCAAGTGACCAGCATCTGCAGCCCAACTGGAGCTCGTGGGGGTCACGGTTACCCCAGAAACCACGTCCGCCCCACCCAGCGTCGTATACAGAGCTGCAGAGCAGCACGGATTGCGTAAACCTTTGCTGCATGTTTTTCTTTAGATTTTTTTCCCCACGAGCATCTTACCTGCTGGAACATGGATTACACTTCTCTCAAAGGGTGACCTGGGGGACTTCCCTGGCTAAGACTCCACCTTCCCGTGCAGGGGGCATGGTTTCCATTCCTGGGTCAGGAAGATCCCCTGGAGAAGGAAATGGCAACCCACTCTAGTATTCTTGCCTGGGAAATCCCGCGGACAGAGGAGCCTGGCGTGCTGCAATCCATGGGGTCACAAAGAGTCAGACGGGCAACTGAACAACGACAACAGGGGCTAAGATCCTGCGTATTGCACGAGACGACCAACAAATGAAAGCGTAAAGGGCAATGTGGGCTCTTTTGCTGCCCTCTTCCTAGCTGTCCGGCTCCTTTGGGGGGAAATTCCTGTGGAGCTCCCTGTGGGGGCCTGCTCACCCACCCTCAGGCAAGACACCCCAATCACCCATGTGCCCATGAGTGAACAAGGATGCGAAAAGGGTGACCTCAGAGACAGAAGTGGCAAAGGGTTTTATAGGATCTGCTCCCCAAATTTATTGTAGTGAGTGGAAGAGTCCAGGGCACCCCAAATTCCTTCAACCACAGTTTCACTGTGCTTCATGGTACCCTAACCACAGTCTTTCTTGAAAGTGTCTTCAGCGCCCACCATTCTGTGAGTAGTAGAATTTTGATCATTTTGTATTCCACAGACTCAACCTTTGAGCATGAGCTGAGACCGAGTCTGTAGGTCATGTTCCCCTAGGGCTCCCAGACTGTTTGCTTTGGTCCGAGTTATCATACCCACTTGTACATTCAGAAATACAAGTTGTTGGTGGTTTTCATCCAAAGACAATGTTGTGCTGTGTTTTTTTTTTAATCCCTATGGGAATAAACGAACTCTTTGTTTTGTGAACCACTGGAAAATCTGAACAGCATTTATCTGGAAATAAGCAAGGACTCCTAACTAAATTTAAGATTTCCCTAACGTGAAGCTAGGGAAGTAAGACTGTATTTTAAGAATTAAGTTAGACCAGATGTGAAATAGCAGACTTTTATAGTACCTTTGTCACGAATGGGGGTAGGGGAACCCCTTGGGAGATTAATGAGTGTTTTAAATTGAAACAGAATTATTTATAATTTTTTTTTCTTTTAAGACCAAAGCAGAAGGTTGCAGATTCAGAACTAGCTTGTGAACAGGCGCATCAGTACCTTGTCACCAAAGCAAAAACCAGATGGTCAGACTTGTCTAAGGTGAGAAAGCGATTGTTTCCTTAAAAGGGAAGGGCAGCTATTTGTGTTCCAAGGTCACTGGGATGATGGAGCTGTTTTGATCCAGTCACTGAGAGAGGAAAGTGACTTTTTATATGTAGTGCCTCCTTTGATTCTTAAAATACTTTTTCAAAATAAATTCTCACATTCAAGGTCAATTTTGTCTTTAGGGGAAAAAAAGTGATTTTAGGAGTTACATGGACTGGAATTCTTTGCTTTATCTCAGGTTTGATATGAATTAAAAATTTAAATGAAGCAATGTAAGATGCTATCATATTTCTTTTTACACAGTTATAAGGTGTTAGTCACTCAGTTTTGTCTGACTCTTTGTGACCCCAGGCTCCTCTGTCTATGGAATTCTCCAGGCAAGAACACTGGAATCCCCCCCCCACATAAAACCACGGTGGCCCTCTCACCTCTGTGAACTGAGCCGCCTAATGGGTCCTTTCCTCTGAGGACTGACGTTAGAGGAGCTGCCAAAGCTGTAGCTTCAGCTGGAATGAAAATGATGAGAAAGGCTCGCCTCCAGCCTGGGAGGGCCCTGAGCTGAGGGGCCAGGATTTCCAGAACTGGCTGTGTGATTTCGGCAGGCTGTTTCACCTCTCCAAAGCCCAGCGTCCCCCTTTGCAAAGGGGGGTGACGATGCCAACATTGCTGGGAAATCCGTGTGGCAAGTGACCAGCATCTGCAGCCCAACTGGAGCTCGTGGGGGTCACGGTTACCCCAGAAACCACGTCCGCCCCACCCAGCGTCGTATACAGAGCTGCAGAGCAGCACGGATTGCGTAAACCTTTGCTGCATGTTTTTCTTTAGATTTTTTTCCCCACGAGCATCTTACCTGCTGGAACATGGATTACACTTCTCTCAAAGGGTGACCTGGGGGACTTCCCTGGCTAAGACTCCACCTTCCCGTGCAGGGGGCATGGTTTCCATTCCTGGGTCAGGAAGATCCCCTGGAGAAGGAAATGGCAACCCACTCTAGTATTCTTGCCTGGGAAATCCCGCGGACAGAGGAGCCTGGCGTGCTGCAATCCATGGGGTCACAAAGAGTCAGACGGGCAACTGAACAACGACAACAGGGGCTAAGATCCTGCGTATTGCACGAGACGACCAACAAATGAAAGCGTAAAGGGCAACATGGGCTCTTTTGCTGCCCTCTTCCTAGCTGTCCGGCTCCTTTGGGGGGAAATTCCTGTGGAGCTCCCTGTGGGGGCCTGCTCACCCACCCTCAGGCAAGACACCCCAATCACCCATGTGCCCATGAGTGAACAAGGATGCGAAAAGGGCGACCTCAGAGACAGAAGTGGCAAAGGGTTTTATAGGATCTGCTCCCCAAATTTATTGTAGTGAGTGGAAGAGTCCAGGGCACCCCAAATTCCTTCAACCACAGTTTCACTGCGCTTCATGGTACCCTAACCACAGTCTTTCTTGAAAGTGTCTTCAGCGCCCACCATTCTGTGAGTAGTAGAATTTTGATCATTTTGTATTCCACAGACTCAACCTTTGAGCATGAGCTGAGACCGAGTCTGTAGGTCATGTTCCCCTAGGGCTCCCAGACTGTTTGCTTTGGTCCGAGTTATCATACCCACTTGTACATTCAGAAATACAAGTTGTTGGTGGTTTTCATCCAAAGACAATGTTGTGCTGTGTTTTTTTTTTAATCCCTATGGGAATAAACGAACTCTTTGTTTTGTGAACCACTGGAAAATCTGAACAGCATTTATCTGGAAATAAGCAAGGACTCCTAACTAAATTTAAGATTTCCCTAACGTGAAGCTAGGGAAGTAAGACTGTATTTTAAGAATTAAGTTAGACCAGATGTGAAATAGCAGACTTTTATAGCACCTTTGTCACGAATGGGGGTAGGGGAACCCCTTGGGAGATTAATGAGTGTTTTAAATTGAAACAGAATTATTTATAATTTTTTTTTCTTTTAAGACCAAAGCAGAAGGTTGCAGATTCAGAACTAGCTTGTGAACAGGCGCATCAGTACCTTGTCACCAAAGCAAAAACCAGATGGTCAGACTTGTCTAAGGTGAGAAAGCGATTGTTTCCTTAAAAGGGAAGGGCAACTATTTGTGTTCCAAGGTCACTGGGATGATGGAGCTGTTTTGATCCAGTCACTGAGAGAGGAAAGTGACTTTTTATATGTAGTGCCTCCTTTGATTCTTAAAATACTTTTTCAAAATAAATTCTCACATTCAAGGTCAATTTTGTCTTTAGGGGAAAAAAAGTGATTTTAGGAGTTACATGGACTGGAATTCTTTGCTTTATCTCAGGTTTGATATGAATTAAAAATTTAAATGAAGCAATGTAAGATGCTATCATATTTCTTTTTACACAGTTATAAGGTGTTAGTCACTCAGTTTTGTCTGACTCTTTGTGACCCCAGGCTCCTCTGTCTATGGAATTCTCCAGGCAAGAACACTGGAATGGTAACCATTCTCTTCTCCAGGAGATCTTCCCAATCCAGGAATTAAACCCGGGTCTCCTGCATTGCAGGTGGATTCTTTACCATCTCAGCCACCAGGGAGGCCCCCACAGTTATAAACATGCATTTTAAAGAGAGATTTCTTCCTTTCCTGCCAAAATTATGAAAAGCACATTTTCAAGGTGAATACCCTCCATGTGCAGTGAAGTAAATTGTGATTACAGTGTCAAGATGGACACACACTCTAACAGTGACAGCTACACCTGCAAGACAGCAGATCTGACAGGCAAGCCCAGGCCGTCCTGAAGTTTAGACTGTGAGGTCGCTGTTTCTCAATGCAGCAAGGACCCGGCCACTTCACTTTTAAAAGTATGTGTAAACTGCATCATAGGAATCCTTTCACACTGTTCTGAAGAGCATCTCCACTTTATCTCACTTGCTCATTTTCTTTCTGTGATCTCCCTTGGCCTGTGTCCAATGTGAAGGCCTGTTTCTAAGCACCCACACCACCTCTTCCTTGGTCCCCATCCCCATAGCGTGGACTCTGCCATCCTGGGCCAGCAAATCACAGGGACCGAGGCTGGACCGGCCTTAGAGTAGTCCCCTGGGCTGCAGAGCGCGGGGCGTGATCGCGACTGCACATGGTGGGCACACACAGGGCCCATACCCCAGCAGGGAGAGGGCGGAGCTAACACCGTCAGCCACGTGCCCACCCTGTTCCTGCTTCTCTACCACCTTCAAACTCCCTCAGGCTGGACCAACTCAGGAAAACTGCCCCTTCTCCCCAGCCTGCCTCTCCTCTTAGCTGCTCTGCCCTCCTTTCCTTATGGGAGCAGCTGCCTCTCCGGTCCGCTCTGCCCCTCCCTGTGGGGCCAGGGACTCCCAAGGGCCACCTCCAGGGCCCTTCACTGCTTCTTCCAACCCCGCCTTGACATAGTACAGAGTGCCCAGGGGGTGTTCCTGCTCCCTCCTGGCAGAGCTCAGGGACCAGGGGAAGGGGCAGTCAAGGAGCAAAGGCAGGTTATTAACGAGGCAGGCGGACACTGAAAGGAGCGGGCTGCTGGGAGCGGCGGAGGCTGGGGAGGCCTTTGCTTCTGCCTTGTTCAGTCCACCCGCCCTGAAACACCTCCAGCTCGGCTCCCTGACACCCTGCAGGCCCCCGACTCCTGGCCCAGCCGCCCGGCTGGTTGACCTCCTCCCCGTCCCAGCCCTCTCATTCCACCTTGATTCTGTGCCCTCTCCTAGCTGCCTTCATCCTTGGCATCGGGCAGAGCCCCAAATTATGTGTGGAAGAGCCGTGGGGACCCCAGAGCTCTGGGCTGCTAACCAGCAGCCCTGGTGTCCCCTCATGGAAACCTCTTCTGTCTCTCCTAGAACTGAGCCTGGTGGGAGTAGGGCAGGGAGGGGACACGGAGGATTAGGGAGGAAGAGGGATTTCAGGAGCCTGGAAGGGGGCGTGGTGGGGGGAGGAGGCGCTTTCTCCAGAACCGAGCTCTGAGCCCCCTCACCGGCCCCGCAGGACTCAGTGACCCGGAGCATGTGGGCCACCCCGTCCCTCTCTCAGTTTATACTGAGTGCCGCACTGAAGGGATTAGTTCGGAATTCTAAACTGGCAGAAAGTAAAGCCCAGAAACAAAATCTGCTGTATTCCCACCAGACCACCTGCTGATGGCATGCAGGTTCTCATGGGCGCTCACATCCACACTCTCCACTGCCAGGCCCCAGCATTTAGAGATGGTGAAGGTGTCTCCCTTCTGCTGCATTTCTGTTGGGAATTCACGAAACATCACCTGCTAATATCCCAAGGGGTGTATTCTCCAGGAAAACTGCACTTGAACAAGGGTTCAGGGTTTTAGTCATCTTGTGACCTTCATATATAGGGTCACACAGCCCGCCAGACTCCTCTGTCCATGGGATTCTCCAGGTGGAATGCTGGAGTGGGCTGCTCTGCCCTCCTCCAGGGGATCTTCCTGACCCAGGGGTCATACCTGAGTCTCTTACATCTCTTCTGCATTGGCAGGGGGGTTCTTTGCCACTAACACCACCTGGGGAGCCACCTAAGGTCATGGGGCTCCCCGTTCCTGCCACGCAACACTGGGGGCACGTCCTGCTGGATCCTCAGAAACACAGAGGCATCGTCCCTTCTGGGGGCAGCTTAATATGCTCATGTCTATTGAAGTATTTTTGGAAAATAAGGTCATTGGTTTCTTCAGCAAATATTATTATGAGCTGACTATGCCCTGTTAGTGAAGTTGCTTAGTCGTATCCGACTCTTTGCGACCCCAATGGTCTGTAGCCCCCCAGGCTCCTCTATCCATGGGATTTTTCAGGCAAGAGTACTGGAGTGGGTTGCCATTTCCTTCTCCAGGGCATCTTCCCAACCCAGATATCGAACCCAGGTCTCCCACATTGTAGGCAGACACTTTACCGTTTGAGCCACCAGGAAAGTTCTTGTTGCAAGGTACTAAAGATACGACACCAAAAATAAGATAAAATGAAGACAGGTCTGTGCCCCCAGAGACTTGTAGCGTAAACACCAACAAGAACTCTAAAGAATGGTATGGATCTCAGTGGCCAAGGTGCGCTTACAACGGGGTGCCCAAGAAGAGGTCACTAGTAGAAAGATGAGCAGGCGTTGGACAGGCGTGCAGGGGAGGTGAGAATGCCAGGCCTGAAGCTGAGCCAAGGCAGGGGTTTGCGGGGCTGACCGGCACAGTGGGGACAGCACGGGTGGGGCGGACCTTGGGGCAGACCAGGTGGCTTCCAGTGTGAGGCAGTGGATGGATCTCAACCGGCTGCACATGCTGTCGCTTTTTAAAAAACTGTGGCAGAGGCTTCCCTGGTGGCTCAGTGGTAAAGAACGTGCCTGCCGACGCAGCAGACATGGGTTTCATCCCCGATCCGGGAAGACCCCACCTGCCGTGAGGCAGCTAAGCCCATGAGCCACAGCCTGTGCTCGAGAGCCCGGGAGCTGCAACTGGGAGTGCACAATCCATGGCTGCTCCACGCCCTCGTGCCCTGGGGCCTTCCCCAGGCGACTGTACTGCAGCCCCTGCGCTCGGCAGCTAGAGAAGAGCCTGCGCAGCGACAGACCCATCACAAAATAAATGCGCATAGGAATAATATTGGTATATTTTTGGATTTCAGTGGTGTGTGGCAGGAGTAAATAAATGAATAAAGTTGTTTTAAATTGTGGTAAAATAGACATAACATAGTTCTTCTGACTACAGGGCCCCAGGAAGTGCTGGCCCGCTGAAGCGGGCTTCTGTTGGGGGGTGGGTGTGGGCCTGGATCCAGTGTCAGCCTGCAGGTAGGCAGCTCTACGTCCTCACAGCTGGGATCTTGGGTTCCCTGACTAGGGACTGAACCCCAGGCCCCTGCAGTGGAAGCGCCAAATCCTAACACTGGACTACCAGGGAAGTCCGGTAATGCATCTTAATTAGCCAGTAGGCAGCTCCCTCCTCCTTGTGCTCTTATTAGAGTTTTTAAATCAGTTTGTGCAAAGGAAAAAAAAAAAATTATTGGAATGTTTGGCAAGAAATGACATCTTTACTACATGGGGCCTTCCAATTAATGAACACAGTGTAGTTCCATTTATTTTGATCTTTTAAAATGTTTTTCAAAACAGTTTTAGACTTTCTTATGTAAAAACCTTACAATCATTTATAAGATTTGTTCCTCAGACTTTTTCTATTTTTGGTGCTGTTGTAAATGTTATTTTTTTAAGTTTATTTTCCATGTCTGATATATTAAAATGTGAGTGATTTTGCCTACTGATATAGAATCCCGGGGCTTCCCTGGTAGCTCAGATGGTAAAGAATCTGCCTGGGATGTGGGAGACCTGGGTTTGAGACCTGGATTTGATCCCTGGGTTGGGAAGGTCCCCTGGAGAAGGGAACAGCTGCCCACTCCAGTATTCTGGCCTGGAACTCCGTGGACAGAGGAGCCTGGTGGGCTGCAGTCGATTGAGTTGCAAGAGTCAGACACGACTAAGCAACTTTCACATTCACATTTCATAGACTCCAGATTTACTGCCACTTTCTCTTATTATAATACTTTATTTGTGAATCCCTTGTATACCTGTATATATAGTCATGCCATTTGTGAATAATGACAATCACATGTCTCCCTGCCCTGTTGTTATACCTCTTACCAGTTTTAACTTGCTTGACCACGCTGGCTTGCACCTCCAGTACAAAGCTAAATAGAGAGCAGTAGAGATATTCTTGTCTGATTCTTAATCATCCAGAAAACGTTCCGTGGTTTCGCCATGAAGTATGATGCTTGCAGAGGACTTGGGAAGTGAACCCATTGTGTCTTCCACGCAGTGTGTTGGAAGGAGGAGGAATGAACTATTGTTTAGAAAATTTAAGACAGTGTTCAACGCCCTTTGTTACCTGCTCTCCTAGTCTGTGGTCCTTTAACTGCCTGACACATCCCCAGAGACCTTTTGCACCCCTTGGGGGTGTTAAAATGGTACCATGTCACCTCATCAAAACAACTGTAGAGTCTCCTGTCCCTTGTTTTCCCTCTGACCGCCCTGACCGCCGGAGCCCAAGTTCTGCGAAAAGTGGAGAAGACAACCTCAGACAGCGTGGGCCACACCTCACCACCCAGGCGCTGGTTGGCCTTTAGTTCCAACAGTGTTTGAACCCAAATTGTTGCTCAGGAAAGAAAAAATCCCAGCCACATGCTCAAGACCACTCATTACCCGGAAACAAGCCCGTTCTAGGATGTAACACTTGACATTTCGCTCTGTTGTCTTATTGAGCAGAGTGAGGACTTTATTTGGAACGTATACGAAAGAGTGATCAGGGACTTCCCTGGTTGTCCAGGGTTAAGATTCACCTTCCAGTGCAGGGGGCATGGGTTCCATTCCTGGTGAGGGGGCTAAGATTCCACCTGCCATGTGGCCAAAAATCCAAAACATAAAAGAGAAGCAATATTGTAACAAATTCAATAAAAGACTTTAAAAATAGTTCCCATCCAAAAAAAAAAATCTTAAAAAAAGTCAACAGGAGGCCACGTGAGTAAGGGGAAGTCTTAGACTGTCCCAGATACTCTCTGAGTGCATTTTACATGTTACTAACTGCTGTCTTCTAATACTGTAGAATTTTATAGAAACCGACAGCGAGGGCAACGGCATCCTTCGCCGACGGGACGTGAAGAACGCGCTGTACGGCTTTGACATCCCCCTCACGCCGAGAGAGTTCGAAAAGCTCTGGATGCGGTGAGTGGCATCTGAAGACTGTCCCTTCCTTCCTGGCTGCCAGACTCAGCACCGGGCTTCCATTGCGACTCGGGGGCCAGGCGGGGCCAGGAATATTATTCTGTGGTTGTATCTGCCCTGTTCACCCCTGAAAGCAGCCTTGGCCAACAGGCCGGCCTTTCGGAACACAGGAACCAGGTCAACACTTGTCACCAGCATTGGATGTGAGGGTTTCGCGTTTCTCAGGAACTGCGCATTTGAGGGCATTCTTTCACTGTTTTGGAGAATGAAGTCACTCCCCAAAGACTTCTCTCTAACACAGCTACCTCCATGGACAGATCTGCAGTGGGTGAAGGGAAACACAGTCTCTCCATTGCCCGGAGATGGAAATCGATGCTGCACAAGTGTTTTATAGATTAGTAATTTGTTAGAAGAAAATAACCAAACTTTTGGCAACTTGGAATAGTTTCCTGAGGGTGTCTTAAACTGAAACTAGGAGCTAGTATTGGCTACATTTTTCAAAATGTACTGTAGATTAAGCTATTTCTGAACCAGGCCTCCCATCACAGCATTCCCTGGGTGGATGTCTAAGTTTCGAGGTGCACTCACCACGCGGTCCGTTTCCGAGTTCCAGATCCGTCTCTGAATTGCTTCCTCTCCATTATACGTTCGTCACCACTGGCATCCCCCAGGGTCGTACCCCAGTACTGCAGATCCTCTCAGGGGCCAGCTCAATAGAGCGGTTCATGCGGTTTTTTTTTTTCAGCATTTCATCTGTTTAAAGTGGAAGCGATAATGTTGGCCGAGTTTAGAATTAGGTGGGCTGTGCTGTGTCTAATTTAGAAAAGCATCGTGAAGTTCTTACAAAACCCTTATTCTTCTAGATCAGTTCCAACCCAGGGTGAGTTTGGTCTCCCTTCCCGTTTCCCCTTTTAACAGACTGAGTGAGTGAGTCCACCTGAGGGCTCAAAGGACAGGGTCGCAGCAGGCAGACGCATGGAGCTCTCACTACATAGACATTTCGGATGATGTGGTGATGACTGTGTCCTTCTGACATTTAGGGAGCCGTTGGCGGGCACAAACACCCCACCCCCCAACACTGGTGTGAGCGTCGCCTGTTGTAAGTGCCAGAGGACGGACAGGTCCAGCAGACGGGGAGCTGAAGCGGGGTGCAGTGGGCGTGGAGGAGTGATGCTGAAATGGTTCCTAGGGTCTGGATGGGGCAGGCAGATGGGTGAGGGGCTCTCCAAGCGGTACCTGGGCTCCAGGCTGAGGAAGGAAAGGCGAGGCTGATCGCCCAGCGCAGCCCTCACTTCCGGGCAGTACTAACGGGACATCTGGACCAACGCCGTCTGAGTGGCTGCGATGTGGGTCAAGTCTTGCTTCAGGAAGATGAGTCAGGAGGCCGTTCCGAGGAGAGATTGACAGGGGGTGTAGGGCATTAGGGGACAGCTGTCTCCATCAGGGAGGGGGGGGATGAGCCCCCAGGCTGGTGCCAGCCTTAGGGACGAGGGACATGAGAGTCAGGTGTCCCTGGGGCTTCCCTGTGGAAGGAGGGCATGCCTAGCCCTCTTCCTGATGGGACACAGAGCAGGCTTCTCTGTTCGTGGGAGGGAGACTCTCACCATTACTTTTTGCTAAAGTTTGTTCATCCGTGTATTACCACTACTCTATGAATACACAGTGTCTACCCTGTGCTGCAAACTGAGACAAAGACCTCGTCCACCTTTGTGTAGCTGGCTGTCTGCCGTGGATGGTGAGTGGCTGAGAGCTCTGCAGCCACATGGCCATGACCCCTGCCTCCACCCCTCACAGCAGCACAGCCCCTGTCAAGTTACTTAACTTCTCTGTGCCTTGCTGTGCTCTGCTAAGTCAACTCCAGTGGTCAGGGTCAGGGTCAGGGTCAGCTGCAATAACAAACAAGGCCGACATTCCAGGGGCTTGCCCCAGTAAGGACATCACAATTTAATGTGGGTGGTGGGGAGCTCTGCCCACAATCATTCGGGGACCAGGAGCCTGCCCCCATCCCCTGATCTTACGTGTCTGCCAGCAGAGAAAGGGAATGAGCACAGAGGACCGTCTGGTCAGCTTTGTAAGGTCCAGGCCTGGAAACGTGACTGTCACTTTGCCCAGACTCTGTGGATGAGAATCCCTGCATGTGGCTGCACCCCGGCCAGGGAGGCTGGGAGGAACAGTCTGATGTGTGTCCAGGGAAAGAGGAGCAGAGGTGGGGAACCCGCGACGGCGTCTCCACATGCGGAGTCACCTCCAGGGTGGGTGGGAAGAGGGGCGATGGAGACGGAGGGGGCCCCAGGAGTGTGTCCACAGTGTCCCTGCGGGGCCGCAGAAGCTGCTCTCATGTTTACAGCCGAGCGGGACCTAAGGGAGAGGCTGATTACAGAGGTGTCAGACGGACCAGAAGTCTGAAAGGGACTGTGGCCTCCTGAGAGGCCAGGAGGCTGCTGTCCACCCCTCAGGGCTAGAAGAGCAAGGAGGGGGTTACCCAGAGACAAGGGGCTGCTCCCCACCAGGGACTGGAGGGCAAAGGGAAGACAAGGTATTTCCTGGAGACCAGGAAGTGGCCTCCACCCCCTGATGCCTCTCGGAATCTACTGGAATCTCAGTTGCTGGGCTGAGCAGGAGCCCCTGGGAACAGCCTGGCCTTGCCCTCTCCCCACCTCCGACGGACACAGCTCCCCAGGAGCAGCCAGGGTAGCTGGGAAGACAGGCAGAAGGACAAGCACAGGGTTGAGAGCCACCAGATGAATGTCCAGCCACGTGCCAAAGGGGGTCACATCCCAGGACTGCGGGGTCACCTGAAGGGCCCACACTCAGCTGAACCACATCATGAAGGAAGGACAAGGTCGGGACTCTGTCCTGAAGGCCAAGTGTTCAGATGGAGGCAGGTTTCCACAGTCTAGAAAGATCACTCTGGCCACAGGGAGGGGGATGAATTGCCAGAGAGGCGAGGGAGGCACAGAGGTGAATTTGGGGCTGTCTTGGGGTTCTAAGTGAGAGGACGGGCCCTGGAGGACTGGGAAGGAAGTGATAGGTGTGACAGTTAGGGAGTGACTTTAGCCTTCAGCAGCCTAGAAAGGGGCCTCCCTGGTGGCTCAGCAGTAGAGAATCCACCTGCAAGGCAGGAGAGTACAGTTTGATCCCTGGGTTGGGAAGATCCCTTGGAGAAAGCAATGGCAACCCATTCCAGTATTCTTGCCTGGAGGGCTGTAGTCCATGGGATCACAAAAAGTCGGACATGGCTTAGTGACTAAACAGCGGTAGCAGCGGGAAAGAGAGGCCGAGTGATGAGATAAGACGCTCCTTGGACTTGTGAGCTTGGGCAGAAATCAGGAGGCCGCCTTGAGGTGGCCGAGTAGCCCACAGCTGAGGGCTGTGCTCTGAGCGGGGCTGTGCCTTGTCCCCTGGAGCCCAGGGTGAGCTGTGTGACCTTGGACCAGTGGCTCACCTTCTCTGAGCTTCAGTGAGCTCAGAGGATCCACGTGCCCATGGATGGCATGGCCACGTGACCAAACAGTATAATGAGGCAAAGATAAGCATAAAAATTAGTAGCAAAAAGATCATACAGATTTGAAATTACTTTCTGATAGCAATATTAATGCACACTCATTTTAGAAGACTTGGAAAATCCAGAAAAGCATCAGTCAGTTCAGCTGCTTAGTCGTTCGTGTCTGACTCTTTGTGACCCCTTGGACTGCAGCACACCAGGCTTCCCTGTCCATCGCCAACTCCCAGAGCTTACTCAGACTCATGTCCATTGAGCTGGTGATGCCACACAACCATCTCATCCTCTGTCGTCCCCTTCTCCTCCTGCCTTTAATCTTTCCCAGCATCAGGGTCTTTTTCAATGAGTCGGTTCTTGGCATCAGGTGGCCAGAGTATTGGAATTTCAGCTTCAGCATCAGTCCTTCCATTGAATTTGAATATTCAGGACTGATTTCCTTTAGGGTGGACTGTTTGGATCTCCTTGCAGTCCAAGGGACTCTCAAGAGTCTTCTCCAACACCACAGTTCAAAAGCATCAATTCTTAGTAACTCAGCTTTCTTTATAGTCCAACTCTCACATCTGTACATGACTACTGGAAAAACCATAGCTTTGACTAGATGGACCTTTGTTGGCAAAGTAATGTCTCTGCTTTTTAATATGCCGTCTAGGTTGGTCATAGCTTTTATTCCAAGGAGCAAGCATCTTTGAATTTCAAAAAAGCATAAGGAAGAGGAAAAGATAACAGCAAGAAAGCAGCTGCTCCCCACTCAGCAGACATGATAAACTCGGTGGTGTGGTTTCTCACCCATTTTCTGGGCATTTCTGTGACCTCAGTTAACCGTGCTCACCCTCCCCCCTCCCCCCTCCACTGGCCTGCTCCTCTCCACGGTTCAGTGCTTGCCGACACCACTCACCCCGGTCTCCTCCCTCCACGTCCCCACCTGCCTGCTGCACAAAGCAGCAGGTGTGGCCTGGCAAGGGGGCGGCCAGCACTGGGCTGCCCAGGGTCCCTTCCCACTGAGCCTCCCGTAGCTGCTCATACAAGGGAGGGGCATTCTTCCACCCAGCGTGATCTGGCCTGCTCCTCTCCACGGTTCAGTGCTTGCCGACACCACTCACCCCGGTCTCCTCCCTCCACGTCCCCACCTGCCTGCTGCACAAGCAGCAGGTGTGGCCTGGCAAGGGGGCGGCCAGCACTGGGCTGCCCAGGGTCCCTTCCCACTGAGCCTCCCGTAGCTGCTCATACAAGGGAGGGGCATTCTTCCACCCAGCGTGAGTGACAGGGACCCCAGGCAAGGCGGGAGCAGCTGGGGCCAGTGTGACACACTCTGCCAGCTCCCAGGGTCTACTGGTGAGAATAAGAAAGCCCACCCCCAAAACTGGGTAGCTGGAAGTGATCAAGAAAATAACATTCAGCTCTTTTGAAAACACAGAATTAGAAAACATGGAGAATATAGACAAAATAATTGTCATCACCCGTCGCTCACTCAGCACCTAAACGAAGCCCCTGCACTCCATTAGAGCTTTGAGGTGTCCGGAAGGTCTCATTTACACTGCAGAAGTAAATTAAACCATTAACCCCAGATCTCAGTGACTTGGCACATGGATGTTTTGGTTCTTATTCACCCGAAGTCTAGCATGTCTAGCAGCTCTTCTGGACACTTTTCTTCCAACTGGTGATTGGGGATCTGGCTTCCATAGGTGGCTCCATTCCTCTGCAGGGTCCCCAGGGGTCTGCAGAGTGAAGCAGGTCAGCCCAGAGTGGCTCACCTCTGCCCCCAGCCCATGGCCGAGGCATGGGTGGGCTGTGGTCCCCACTGACCTCTTGGGGCGGACAGAGTAAGCAAGCCTGGCTCACCGAGGGTTAAAGATACACAGCCCTCAAACCTGGAAGAGGCCCTTGAGAAAGGAAACCTCCTAAGTGAAGCCGATAGGATCTTTCAGCCCAGGATTTCAGGAGCAACACGCTTGGTTTCAAAGAGATTGCTGAGAATAAATTACAGGATGAATGTGCATTCACTCATTCCTCCATCTGAGGCGATCATTAAGCAAGAATTTCCTGAAACTTTCGAGATTGCAGGGCCAGTGCCAGATTCGGGGGTTTCAGAGATGAAGGCAGCCCCTTGTCCACAACTCAGCCAGGAAGACAGCATCCGCAGGCCAGGAGAGAGAAGCCGGGCAGCTGGGCTGTGGGTGTTCTGGGAGGGACCCTCGGTGTGCGATGCCTGACCCTCATCCCCAAATCAGCAGTCATTAACCAGAGCCGAGAGTGGGCGTCCCAGTTAGCGGAGAGGCCCAGAGTTGGGGGGCGGGAGTGGGAGGCCCCCAGAAAGGAGAGGGTGCTGCCTGTGTCAGCAGAGCCCGAGGGGACAGGGGCCCCAGGACCCGGGCTCCGGGGCACGTGCCCTTCTGGGGGCTCAGCGTCTGAGCCCCTTCTGTAGCCTAGTTTCCTTGGATAGATTTCTGTTATTTTGGACCTAAAACCAACTTTGCCAGGAAACTACGAAGCTGGTGTGTTATAAAAACATACAGACAACTCAAGCAGGACAGCCAGCAGCCTGGGAAATTTGAGTATAGACGCCTGTCATGTACAACCAGCTGGTCATACAGACCTGGTAGAATGTTCTGGAGATGACACCTAATTTATGCACATTTCTTGTTTGGGTAGATACGCTGTATATTAGCATTCCAAGATGAAAAGCGAAGACTATTACAGAATCCCTGTGTCCTGTGCATCGGCTCACATGAACACGTGTGACTCACGTGAAGCTTTGGGTTGTCTCCCTAGGCTTGGCCAAGAGAACCTACCAGGGGCTGTGCTGGACTGGAGAGCCCTGGGATGGGAAAGAATTTGGAAAGGCTGAAGGAACAGTTCAGGAAAGGAAGGACTGGGACTTCCCTGGTGGTGCAGGGGTTAAGACCCCGCCTTCTAATACAGAGAGTGCAGTTCCATTCCTGATGGGGGAACTAAGATCCCACATGCCACGGAGTGTGGCCAAAAAATTAAAATAAATAAATAAAACTTGTTTAAAAGGAAAGGAAAAAAAAAGAAGGTTGAATGGGATGTGCTGATGGTAGGAGTCTAGTTAGAAGAGCCGGACATGAAAGAAGGCTCAGCTTGGTGAGGGCTAACCCGACGGGCCCCTCGCCCTTCACGAAGGGTGTTCTAGCAGCTGACATCCTCTGGAACCAGGAACGCTGGGCATCCCAGGAGTGGGTCTCCCTTCTCTGGCGCTGCTGCATCCGAAGCCAAACAGCCACTTACTGGGGCGCATAACGGCCAGACTGTGGCCCTGGGTGGGGCTGAGGCAGGTGGTAATCCGGTCTGTGCCCCTCCAGGCTGGGTGAATGTGCCCACTGGGCACCAACCCTCGGGAAGCTGGACACTTTGCACTCTGCAGGGCAGCTCCCTGAGCAGCCACACTGCCCTCCCCACAGATGTTCCCCGAGAGGACCCACATGTCCGAGCTGCCCAGGACCACATCTTCCTCTGCTGCCTGGGTCATCAATGAGGCTCACACCAGACACTGAATCTGGGGTCAGTGGTGTTGGAAGGTTCCTCTGTCATTTCTGTAAGAATCAAGCGCTAAACTGAGCATGAACGAGTAAGACTTTCTCAGCCCAGCTATCGATGTGAATGTATTCACACCGTGTGTGCAACCGGACGGCTGTGTATGCAATAGACAGGCAGTAATCTGATCATGTCATAAATTAGTGGCCATTGCCACATGCAAATGTGAGTTTTTATGGGCCCTCTGTTTTATATGCATGTTTTTCCTGGTGCATCTGTTGCCGAACCATTTTAAAATGCAACCTTTATAACCAAGTTGATTTTTTTTTAATGTGACACAAAGGATTATGTAATGAAGGGTGAGGTTATGTAAGCTGAATTAACTGTCTTATTATTCACATGCATAACAATATTTTAGTTGCAGTTGTGCAATCTGGTCTTCTGTTCCTTGGAGATGTGGGGAGAATGTGTATGATCTTTATCAATGAAGCAATTAAGAAGTGTCTTTTTATTCAGTCCAAGTGTCACGATTTAGAGTTTGTGGCTGGGAATCCCGAGAGTGTCCCGCGCGGGGACGGCAGGCCTTCCTTAGGGACACGCACACTTCATGCTCACTCGCTCAGTGACCAGGTATTGATAAGGAAGCCTTTGCAGGGTGAGTTGCTGGAAGCTGTGAGTTTGCCCATCAAGATAAAACAAGGCACGTTTCTCCTCAGAAGCTTCGCATTGAGCCGGGAGGGGAGATACGGACTGGAGCAGGGGACGTGGAGGCAGGGCGTGCTGAAGCCTTTGGGTGGCCTGGTCCCAGTTCCCCGTGCACACCTGCCCCCGGTCCTCATCACAGCCTGGCGGGGCCCAGGGGCGGCAGAGATGCAGTCCTTTGACCTTAGGACCAGAGAAAGAGAGGCTCCAGACGGGGCTTTCTTGCCGGGCTGGTCGTCTGTGCACCTTCTCTCAGGAGCCCTCGCCCTGGGGTGGGGAGCCCTTGGGGAGCTTTCTTCCAGGGGTGTCTTTCTAGAATGAGTCACAGCTGCATCTGGTGGCAGGGGGCTGGCAGAGATGTGATGCAGCTCAGGGTAGGACCACGGCCCAGGGGTCGCCCTCAGAGCTTGAGAAATGGCAGCCCCCTCCTCCCAGGTGCCCTGATGGAGACCTAGACGCCTCCTTGGCAGCTGCCTCGTGTCACCAGCAGTAGGAGGAGCCATTTGCTAGTGGCACCAGCCCTTCCTGCCACCTGGAATAGAAAGCCAGGTAAGGCTTCCCAGGGGCACTAGTGGTAAAGATCTGCCTGTCAGTGCAAGACACGCGTGTTCAGTCCCTGGGTTGGGAAGATTTGCAGTAAGAAATGGCACCCCACTCCAGTGTTCTTGCCTGGGAAATCCCATGGGCAGAGGAGCCTGGTGGGCTGCGGTCCAAGGGGTCTCAAAGAGTCTGACAGACTGAAGGACTAAACAAGCACACACAAGCCCAGGAGTCAGAGGCCCCTGCGCGCCTCCTCTGGTGGGTGGGCCACTTTGTTCTATTTTAGAAAATTCTTTGAATAAAGGTAGAATGGTATTTTGGGAGGGTTGCAAGCAAGGCTGTACTAATAACAGATGCCACTATGCTAAAGACTTTGATTGTGTGGTTACAACACACTGTGGAAAACTCTTAAAGAGATGGGAATGCCAGACCACCTTACCTGCCTCCTAAGAAATCTGTATTTAGATTAGAACAGTTAGAACTGGACATGGAACAACAGACTGGTTTCAAATCGGGAAAGGAGTACGTCATGGCTGTATATTGTCACCCTGCTTGTTTAACTTATATGCAGAGTACATCATGAGAAATGCTGGGCTGGATGAAGCACAAACTAGAATCAAAATTGCTGGGAGAAATATCAGTAACCTCAGATATGCAGATGATACCACGCTTATGGCAGAAAGTGAAGAACTAAAGAGCCTCCTGATGAAAGTGAAAGAGGAGAGTGAGTAAGCTGGCTTAAAACTCAACATTCAGAAAACTAAGATCATGGCATCTGGTCCCATCACTTCATGGCAAGTAGATGGGGAAACAATGGAAACAGTGATATACTTTATTTTCTTTGGGTCCAAAATCACTGCAAATGGTGACTGCAGCCATGAAATTAAAAGACTCTTGCTCCTTGGAAGAAAAGCTATGACCAACCTAGACATCATATTAAAAAGCAGACACATTACTTTGCTAACAAAGGTCCGTCCAGTCAAAGCTATGGTTTTCCCAGTAGTCATGAATGGATGTGAGAGTTGGACCATAAAGAGAGCTGAGCACTGAAGAACTGATGCTTTCGAACTGTGGTGCTGGAGAAGACTCTTGAAAGTCCCTTGGACTGCAAGGAGATCCAACCAGTCCATCCTAAAGGAAATCCTGAATATTCATTGGAAGGACTGATGCTGAGGCTGAAGCTCCAATGCCTGATGGGAAGAACTGACTCCTTGGAAAAGACCCTGATGATGGGAAAGATTGAAGGGAGTAGGAGAGAATGAGATGGTTGGATGGCATCACTGATTCAAAGGGCATGAGTCTGAGCAAGTTCCGGGAGTTGGTGATGGACAGGGAGGCCTGGCATGTTGCAGTCCATGGGGTTGCAAAGAGTCAGACAGGACTGAACGACTGAACTGAACTGAACTGAGAAAGGTCTGGAAGTTTTCCCAAATCCTCAGTAACAGTGCCAGCAGTCAGGCACTGATCTCCACCTACAGGTGTGAGAACCCCCCACCCCCATGCTCACAGGTGCAGGCCAGGAACCCAAGCGCAGACGGTGGGGAGGAGGTGATGGGAGGACCTCGCTGGGGTTAGACCTCACCACCCTCCCTGCCTCTTAGTCACAGGAGGGAACACTCCTCACCTTCTGGGACAGAGTACCTGATGAAAACAGGCCTGGGTGCTGGGAAGGAGGTGGAGGTGGGGTCTGCAGGCCTGTGGGTGCAGAGAAGGGAGTGGACAGGGGTCCTTGGGCCAGCAGCCCCTTGGGGGCTTCTCACCCTGCATCCTCCACCCACCGCAGCTCCCCTGGAGAGACAAGAAAGTCAGGTAAATAAATCCACTTTCCTCATCATCACTCAGTTGAAAGGGTCACAGAGGACCCAGGGAGCATGCGGTTCTGCAGTCCTACGGTGTCGGGTCGGCTGAGCACAGAGAGGGGCCCTGCCTCCCACAGGAGAGCCAGCCGCGTTGACGCTCCGGCCGACAAAGCCCCGAACAGCAGCCGGCTAGAGCGTTGTGCCCCAGACATCATGTAAATATTTGGTCCTCAAAACACTGAGTTCATCTAGGAAAAAAAAATCACCTGAACAAAATGCTATTTTTACCGGTTAGAGAAGAGGACCAAGCTCTTCTGTGAGAATAAATGCTTTTCTTTAAAAGAAAATTAAAAACTTGCCTTAAACTTTTTATTGAAGTAATTCTTTCTATTCTATTTGAATAATGTTGGGGAGATAAAAACCCTCCATTATTCTTTTTTCTTAAAAAATGAATTATAATTCAGAAAAATCCCAATAATAGAAAATAGCATAAAAGGTACGCAGCGTAATTCTTATCTTGTTTTCCTTCCTCGCTTCTCTCGTTGGTTGTGTGTAATTGGCATCTCTTCAAAGAGGAAATGGGGAACTGGAATCAAGGAGTGTTCATTTATTTGAGTATTAAGACTGTATGTACTTTTTTTTTTTTTTGTCGCATTTTTCTTCTGAACCTTAGCATAGTTCTTCTTTTGTGGAGGTGCTCAGTAAAAGACCTCTGAATGAGCGGAAGGGTTCATTTTAATTTTCCATGGTCACAGTCATCTTTCTACCAAAAGCTGGTGGGTGAATCCAGATGCTCTCAGGGGGTGAACCAAGACCACCTTGTATGAGGTGATCCTCCTGTTGACTGGAGCAGTGGGTTTCAGTGGAATGTTGATGAGCATGTGGATGGCCTGGGGATCTTGTTAGAAACAGATTCAGATCAGGCCTGGGTGAGCCCTGGGCTTCAGCACGTCTGACTCCCTCAGGGAGGCCAGTACTACAGGAACCTGGGGTGTGAGGAACCAGGCAGATGGAGTGTAGACGGGGTTAAAGCCCTGTGCATGCCCCCTTGGCGGCTACGGCTGAGAGTTTTGTGTTTGTCTTTAAAGGTACGACAGTGAGGGAAGAGGGCACATCACTTACCAAGAATTTTTGCAGAAACTGGGAATTAACTACTCAGCAGATATTCACCGGCCCTACGCGGAGGAGTACTTTAACTTTATGGGTCATTTCACAAAGCCTCAGCAGATGCAAGAAGAGCTGAAGGAGCTGCAGCAGAGCACAGAGAAGGCTATACCAGCCAGGTGAGTCGGTGAGCACCTCGCCGGGGGCCGGTGTCTGTCCCATACTGACCCTGGTTGTTCTGAGGCTGTGCCCCCGCCGGCGCTGGCAGTGCTGCCGTGAAATTATCACACTCATTCACTGCTGTAGCTTCTATTTACCGGTTAGAGAAGAGGACCAAGCTCTTCTGCGAGAATAAATGCTTTTCTTTAAAAGAAAATTAAAAACTTGCCTTAAACTTTTTATTGAAGTAATTCTTTCTATTCTATTTGAATAATGTTGGGGAGATAAAAACCCTCCATTATTCTTTTTTCTTAAAAAATGAATTATAATTCAGAAAAATCCCAATAATAGAAAATAGCATAAAAGGTACGCAGCGTAATTCTTATCTTGTTTTCCTTCCTCGCTTCTCTCGTTGGTTGTGTGTAATTGGCATCTCTTCAAAGAGGAAATGGGGAACTGGAATCAAGGAGTGTTCATTTATTTGAGTATTAAGACTGTATGTACTTTTTTTTTTTTTTGTCGCATTTTTCTTCTGAACCTTAGCATAGTTCTTCTTTTGTGGAGGTGCTCAGTAAAAGACCTCTGAATGAGCGGAAGGGTTCATTTTAATTTTCCATGGTCACAGTCATCTTTCTACCAAAAGCTGGTGGGTGAATCCAGATGCTCTCAGGGGGTGAACCAAGACCACCTTGTATGAGGTGATCCTCCTGTTGACTGGAGCAGTGGGTTTCAGTGGAATGTTGATGAGCATGTGGATGGCCTGGGGATCTTGTTAGAAACAGATTCAGATCAGGCCTGGGTGAGCCCTGGGCTTCAGCACGTCTGACTCCCTCAGGGAGGCCAGTACTGCAGGAACCTGGGGTGTGAGGAACCAGGCAGATGGAGTGTAGACGGGGTTAAAGCCCTGTGCATGCCCCCTTGGCGGCTACGGCTGAGAGTTTTGTGTTTGTCTTTAAAGGTACGACAGTGAGGGAAGAGGGCACATCACTTACCAAGAATTTTTGCAGAAACTGGGAATTAACTACTCAGCAGATATTCACCGGCCCTACGCGGAGGAGTACTTTAACTTTATGGGTCATTTCACAAAGCCTCAGCAGATGCAAGAAGAGCTGAAGGAGCTGCAGCAGAGCACAGAGAAGGCTATACCAGCCAGGTGAGTCGGTGAGCACCTCGCCGGGGGCCGGTGTCTGTCCCATACTGACCCTGGTTGTTCTGAGGCTGTGCCCCCGCCGGCGCTGGCAGTGCTGCCGTGAAATTATCACACTCGTTCACTGCTGTAGCTTCTAGTGCGTGTGCGCGCTCAGTCGTGTCTGGCTCTTTTGTGACCCCATGGACGGTAGGCCAGCAGGCTCCTCCACCCATGGAATTCTCCAGGCAAGAATACTGGAGTGGGTTGCCATTTCCTTCTCCAGGGGATCTTCCCGACCCAAGGATGGAACCGGCGTCTCCTATACTGGCAGACAAATTATTTACCACTGAGCCACCTGCAAAGCCCCTGTAGATTCTAGAAACTGGTGTTAAGTCACAGAGCCATGGAGACAGTGACAGACTTTATTTTCTTGGGCTCTAAAAATCACTTCAGACAGTGACTGCACCCAGGAAATTAAAAGATGCTTGCTCCTTGAAAGAAAAGCTATGACAAACCTAGACAGTGTATTAAAAAGCAGACATCGCTTTGCCAACAAACGTCTGTAAAGTCAAAGCTATGGTTTCCAGTAATCATGTATGGATATAAGAATTGGACCCTAAAGAATGAGCACTGAAGAACTGATGCTTTTGAACTATGGTGCTGGACAAGACTATGGAGAGTCCCTTAGACTGCAAGGATATCAAACCAGTCAATTCAAACCAGTCAATTCTAAAGGCAGTCAATCCTGAATATTCATTGGAAGGATGAATGATGCTGAAGTTGAAGCTCCAATACTTTGGCCACTTGATTCAAAGAGCCAACTCATTGGAAAAGACCCTGAATGCTGGGAAAGACTGAAGGCAGAAGAAAAAGGGATAACAGAGAATGAGATGGTTGGATGGCATCACCGACTCAATAGACACAAGCCTGAGCAAACTCCAGGAGATGGTGAAGGACAGGGAAGCCTGGTGTGCTTCAGTCCATGGGATCGCAAAGAGTTGAACATGACTTAGCAGATGAACAACAACAGCAAAACAGAGCCATGATGGAGTTAAAGAGCTATAATCCTACCCAGCCACACCCAGTCATACTCTCAAGTCATTCATATTTTATAGGTCACCCTTGGGCTCCAGAATCACTGCAGATGACAGCTGCAGCCGTGAAATTAAAAGACGCTTACTCCTTGGAAGGAAAGTTATGATCAACCTAGACAGCACATTAAAAAGCTGAGACATTACTTTGCCAACCAAAGTCCATCTAGTCAAGGCTATGGTTTTTCCCGTGGTCATGTATGGATGTGAGAGTTGAACTATAAAGAAAGCTGAGGGCAGAAGAATTGATGATTTTGAACTGTGGTGTTGGAGAAGACTCTTGAGAGTCCCTTGGACTGCAAAGAGATCCAACCAGTCCATCCTAAAGGAGATCAGTCCTGGGTGTTCATTGGAAGGACTGATGTTGAGGCTGAAACTCCAATAAATTGATGCGAAGAGCTGACTTACTGGAAAAGACCCTGATGCTGGAAAAGACTGAGGGCAAGAAGAGAAGGAGACGACAGAGGGTGAGATGGTTGGATGGCATTATCGACTCGATGGACATGGGTTTGAGTGAACTCTGGGAGTTGGTGATGGACAGGGAGGCCTGGCGTGCTGCGGTTCATGGGGTTGCAAAGAGTGGGACACTCTTTGAGCGACTGAACTGAACTTGAGAACTGAAGCTTTTAGGTCTGTACTAACATTCACACCTGGCCCCTCCTCTGGGCAACTGGAATGCAGTGCCCAGGAGGACACGCCTATCTCCCCTTGGTTTAGAACAGTGCTCGACACCTAGCAGGCTCTCAGTGAGGACTTGTCCAGTGAGTGCATGAAAGGACACATCCTTAAACTCAGCAGTTCAACCTCGGAGTATTTATCCCACAGAAATAACTGAGAGGAGTTCAGCAGGTCCAAGGCAGGGCTTGCAGTGTGCCTGCAGCAGCAGCACCAGAGTAGACACCTGTCCGTTGCAGAGGAATGCCCTGGCCTGTAGAGAGCACGGCTGCAAGGAAGATGAGGTGGTGCCGGTTATAGCCATCATCATGGAGCCTGTGGGAGTGTTTGTGATGGAAGACTGGTGGGCAATGAAATTTTAAACAGTCTGTGTGCCTTGACAGTAACCACACCAAACATACGTGCCTGCCCACGGGGACCAGGAGACGCTGTGCAGGAGGCGTCGTGTTGTATTTGGATGGTGGTACTGTGCATGGTTCTTTTCAAAGCTTAAAACTAGTCACGAAGGCCATATTTTAAAATGTTTAAAGAACGGATAAAGAAAGTGTGTGTGTGTGTGTGTGTGTGTATAAATATGTATCTACACATACAATGGAATATTATTCAGCCATAAAAAGAATGAAATCTCACCAGTGGTGATATCAAGGATGGATCTTGAGGGCACTATGCCAGGTGAAATTGATTAGTCAAAGGAAGACAAAATCGGGTGGTCTCACTCATACGTGGAATCTTAAAACGACAACAACAAGAGCAAGCTCGTAGATCCAGAAAATCGATTGGCTGTTGCCAGAGGTGGCGGGAGGGTGTCAGAGGGGGCGAAGCTTGAAGTTATGATAGGAGAAGTCCTGGGGACGTGGGCATAGTAAGGTGACCGTGGTCAGTAGTACTGTGCTGTGTATTTGAAAGAGTAAATCTTCAAAAGTTCTCATCCTATGGATGGTGACGAACAGTATCTAGACTTATCCTTTCACCTTACACCCTTACACGTGTCCACACACCATGTCACAGTGTATGCAGACGTCAAGTCATTATCTTGTATGCCAGAAACCGACACGATGTTACATGTCAATTATGCAGCAATAAAAAGTTAAACGCAGGAGAAAATGTTGCCACATTTGACGTGACATGAGATGAAACAGACTCTGCATGGGTCCCGGTCCTGGGTGGCTCCATGGCGCTCTCGTCTGTGTGTCTGTCCGTCTCCCGTCTGTCGCTTCAGCTCTCTGTCCACACCATCTCTGAATGAGTGAATGAGCTAAAGAATCCCCCGGAGGAGAGAAGCACTCCAAGGACACAGAGATGGGATGTGATGGCTGAATGGGGTTTAAGAGAAACGCCTGTTGAACGCATCCCTGAATTATGTCCAAGTTGCTAAGTTATAAAGCCCAGAGGCAGAGAAATGAGTTGGTGAAATTTCAAGTAAAAATATCGTCAAGATTGGCATAAATCACATACGCCATAAAACGAATGAAAAAGTGGGATTTATCTTTCCGAGACAGGGCTGGCCTCATTACCCACGCGTGTGCCCCCTTCCCTCCCCTCCTGCTGCTTGTGAGTAATGAGGCTCGGAGAGGAACCGCACGTCCTTGGCAATGCCCACACACTTTCTCTTCCCGCTCCCTTTACTGGGCGCGTGTGGATCCGTGGCTGGGAGCGCTCCGAGCCAGTGGACGGCACCGAGCTTGGCGAACCAACGCACGCTCAGCCAGTGCCGCACCGTCATGCTCTCCGACCCAAGCACACAGGCCCGGCCCATAGGAGTTCATGACCGGCCCCTGTTTTCTCAAGGACATCACACTGTGAAGTTGTCGAGTCACTTTGCCCTTCAGGTTAGCCCGCTTTTCAATTTTGGTGTCAGTGGATCTTCCAGAGAACCCTTCAGGATGCAGCGTTTCCTGGACTTTCAACCTCCTCCTTATACTGCACCCTGATAAGATTCACAAACAGGAGTCGTGCTCATCAAAGGGACTGTAATTTCACGTCTGCTTCTTAAGTTTAAGTGAATCAATTTTGTTTAAAGTGGCCTGAGTATATTTTTAAGATTCAGAAGAGTCCTTTCTCAAGCCCGTATTTCTTTTCCAGGCCTTGCTCTTTTGGGGCCCAAGTCTGAGGTGAAGACCCAGGGGCAGGGCAGCATCCGTGAGCCAGCCCCAGAAGCGCGGCTGGCTGTCCTGAGACGTGAACTGAGAGGCTCAGGAGCAGCGCCGGCTGGGCCGCCCAGGGTTCCTCCCACCGAGCCAGCCTGGCCGCGGGCGGGGGGCTCTGTGGCCCCACCCTCGTGGGGCTCCCGTCTCGCGTCCAGACTGGGGCCCAGACGCTGCGTCGGCTGCCACCGGTTCTGCTGGGCAGCTGGCTGGATCCCAGGCCTGAATCCTCACTCACTCTGTGCACAGACTTACTCGGCAAGGGAGGTGATTATTGCCTGGAAACCAGTCCAAGAAAGGCTCAACGCCTCAATTTTCTAAAAATATGTATCTCCAAAAAAGTTCTGATGTTTTTTTATACCTTCATTTTCTTCCCTTTTTGAAGGATTAAGTGGAATGTAATAGTTGTGATGAGGGGTAACCAGTTTGTAACGTGGGACTGAATTCAGAGTACACCTGTACAGGAATCCAGGCAGTCGCCTCTCTCGAGACACATCCCAGACACTCAGCGCAGCTCATTTGTGTCAGCTTCTCGGAGGCACACGTCGGCCATCTCGGAGCCGGGGGCCAGTGGGGGAAGGGAGAGGTGACCCGCACGGCCTGAGCGTCCTTGCCTCCCCCACCCCAATATACGCTCAGACTTTCCTCTCCTGATTTCTGACTTTTCTGTTGCTATGGATAATCTTTTTACCAGGCACACTCAAGGAACCTATCTGTGGGTCTGTATTCACAAAGGAGAAGGCACAAGGAGAAAAGAGTGGCAGAGGACGAGCTGGTTAGAGAGCATCACCGATTCAATGGACCGTTTTCTCAATGGAGAAAACTCCAGGAGATAGCAGCGGACAGAGAAGCTCGGCATGCTGGGGTCACAAAGTGTCAGACACAACCTAGCGTCTGACGACAGGAACAATCCACAACACGTATCTCGGGAGGTAGACAATAACCCGAGAAGATTTCGAGTTTGGGGTTTCTGGCTTCCTCTTTTCCCCAGCTAAGAACCTCACAGCCGAGCTGGAGTCAGATAGGCACAGTGTTCAGGGTGGCAGGAAGAGCTTTCTGGAGACCTAGGTAAGCCGGAGTTATAGAACAGACCCATGCCCCCTAGGTCCGGAGCGAGACGGCCCATTCTCAAAGATGTCCACCTCTTATTCTCTTACCAATAATTTCTGTTAAGTCTGGGAAGAATTTTCCTGAAAGACAGAATCAGAAACTTGAACACATTTTTAAGGAAATCAGCCCTCGAACTAAAGCGGGAGCTACAACTAGACGTCGTCCCTGTGCCCCTGCAAGGGACAGCTGGCCAGCCCGGAATCCGCATGGGCGGACGCTGCCCCCTTCCTATAAAATGGGATGACAGTTACCCGCCTCCCTTGGCAAGAAGAAAGAATGGGAGATGGAGCATGGAGGCGGCACAGGTCCTGGCTTGCCAGCTGATGCACACAAAGGATGGCTGCGTTTCTTCACAGCAAAGGATGGGGGCTCTGTGGCCCCACCCTCGTGGGGCTCCCGTCTCGCGTCCAGACTGGGGCCCAGACGCTGCGTCGGCTGCCACCAGTTCTGCTGGGCAGCTGGCTGGATCCCAGGCCTGAATCCTCACTCACTCTGTGCACAGACTTACTCGGCAAGGGAGGTGATTATTGCCTGGAAACCAGTCCAAGAAAGGCTCAACGCCTCAATTTTCTAAAAATATGTATCTCCAAAAAAGTTCTGATGTTTTTTTATACCTTCATTTTCTTCCCTTTTTGAAGGATTAAGTGGAATGTAATAGTTGTGATGAGGGGTAACCAGTTTGTAACGTGGGACTGAATTCAGAGTACACCTGTACAGGAATCCAGGCAGTCGCCTCTCTCGAGACACATCCCAGACACTCAGCGCAGCTCATTTGTGTCAGCTTCTCGGAGGCACACGTCGGCCAACTCGGAGCCGGGGGCCAGTGGGGGAAGGGAGAGGTGACCCGCACGGCCTGAGCGTCCTTGCCTCCCCCACCCCAATATACGCTCAGACTTTCCTCTCCTGATTTCTGACTTTTCTGTTGCTATGGATAATCTTTTTACCAGGCACACTCAAGGAACCTATCTGTGGGTCTGTATTCACAAAGGAGAAGGCACAAGGAGAAAAGAGTGGCAGAGGACGAGCTGGTTAGAGAGCATCACCGATTCAATGGACCGTTTTCTCAATGGAGAAAACTCCAGGAGATAGCAGCGGACAGAGAAGCCCGGCATGCTGGGGTCACAAAGTATCAGACACAACCTAGCGTCTGACGACAGGAACAATCCACAACACGTATCTCGGGAGGTAGACAATAACCCGAGAAGATTTCGAGTTTGGGGTTTCTGGCTTCCTCTTTTCCCCAGCTAAGAACCTCACAGCCGAGCTGGAGTCAGATAGGCACAGTGTTCAGGGTGGCAGGAAGAGCTTTCTGGAGACCTAGGTAAGCCGGAGTTATAGAACAGACCCATGCCCCCTAGGTCCGGAGCGAGACGGCCCATTCTCAAAGATGTCCACCTCTTATTCTCTTACCAATAATTTCTGTTAAGTCTGGGAAGAATTTTCCTGAAAGACAGAATCAGAAACTTGAACACATTTTTAAGGAAATCAGCCCTCGAACTAAAGCGGGAGCTACAACTAGACGTCGTCCCTGTGCCCCTGCAAGGGACAGCTGGCCAGCCCGGAATCCGCATGGGCGGACGCTGCCCCCTTCCTATAAAATGGAATGACAGTTACCCGCCTCCCTTGGCAAGAAGAAAGAATGGGAGATGGAGCATGGAGGCGGCACAGGTCCTGGCTTGCCAGCTGATGCACACAAAGGATGGCTGCGTTTCTTCACAGCAAAGGACCTGGCAGCAGATGGGCTCCTTGGACCCCTGCCCCCCCAGCGCTCACCGACGGGACCCAGGCTCTTCGGCGTCCTTGGTCCCACTTCTGTTTCAAGGCCTTGGCACTGATTATCCCTAGGCCCAGAGAGGGCTGCAGGGGGCTAAATCCCAGCTGAGTCCTTCAGCTGCCATCTCTGCGCAGCTGTTGCCTCCCCAGTGAGGCCCACTGCACCCCACTACTGGGGGCTGCAGCCCAGCCCACTGTGGACATGCCTAGCCCTGCTCACCAGCGCTCAGCCGTCCCACCGACCCACCGTGCAGGGCATTGGTGTCTTCTGTTTATCGTCGGCCTTGCCCACCTGGAATGGAAGTTCTGCTAGGTTGGCCACTCTGACACCTAGAGCAGTACCTGGCCCATGACAGGCACCCACCGAGGCTTCGTCGGGGAGATGGAAGTGTATTTCCTATGTCTGTGATAATCACTGTATTTTTAAATGCTTCGCTTCATTTTTAAAAATACTCATTTTAGTAAAAAGCCAAGGTTGTAATTTCTCTAACATAGTTTTGCTGATAGTAATAATAATAAAATGATAATGATGATTTTTTTTCCAGAGTACCTTTCAATGTATGTATTATACCAGCATGCAAAGCATCTTCAAGATTAGCTGGTAGATGAATCATCAGATCATCGCATTAGAATGATCATGGAGCTCTTGCTCCAAAGAAATTATTGGTCTTCCCTGCTGGAGTGTGTGTGTCTCACATGTTTTCTCTTTCAGGGATAAACTTAAGGACCACGATCAAGATATCAGCAAAGCACTCGCCAAACTAGATAAGTCCAAAACCAGCTACGTCTCCTTGCGCAGGCTGCAGAGGCTGCTGCAGGAGTGTGGCTGTTCTCTGAAGGAAGAGGAGCTGACTGATCTTCTAAACAGGTTTCCTTTGAGCAAGTTAACTATGGTTCTCACAGCGCTGAAAATCAGGCTGGTCATGTCGCTTCCATGAATTTTTCCTTCTCTGTCCACTCAAACAGCCTTTCGCCTTTGAAGTAACCCCCATGCCACCAAAAATTGAGTTTCAACCTGTGTTCAGAAGTAAAACTATAATGTACTCCCAAAACATTTATAAGCCAAGGTGACTCAGTTAAAAAATAAAAATAATGAGCCTTCTAATAATCCTCCGGTCAGGCTATGTTCTGATGGGTTTGAGTCAACCCAAAGCAAAAAGAAAGCAACTTGACAAATACATAATTTTCCTGCGGGTGTGTCCCGCAGCACAATCATCATTTTTTCACATTACTTTTCTTTCACTCATGTTATTCATACACTTGGGCAGGAGTCAAGTCATCCTGCAAGGCTTACTAAAAACAGCAGCTCTCTGCCCTGATGTCCCCCACCCCCACCTCCTCCTCCCTAGAGTCAATAACTTCCAATGCTATAAATGCCTATTTTGGGTACTTAAGTTAATAGTCTTAAGTGACAAAGTTAAATAGCTATTTATTGATTTTTCACTTTTAAGGCAGTGTCTATCGGCTTCCTATCAGGAAACCGTGGGTTTAACTCTTTCTCACCCATCGCGTAGTCTCCAACCCCCTCCGCCCCCCCCAGCCTCCCCCACCCCATGAAAACCCACGCACATTTACCTCCAGCACATTTTGCTGTAGTTGAGTGTTCAGGGTTTATATTTCTGTGATGAAATGATCACTTTTCCTATGTAGCATTTTGTTTTCCCTGGAGTTAAATCATTATTTTTTCTTTTTGCTTCATTTCCATGTACTTCTTATCATTAATTAAACCCCAGTTCACTCCCATTTGTGAAATCTCTTTTTAGTGTGTTCAGACAGCCTCAGCTAATCTGTCAGCTTCATCTTCTTGGATCTCCCTTTTCATGTTCCTCAACTCTCAGAAACTTTGTTGATTTGTTTCATTAACAAGCTCCTCTCCTGTTTGTTTCTTTCTGAGCCTCCTACTGTTATTGACTAGTGAGCCACTTAAAGTGTCTCCCAGTATTTTAAACCTTTCCTGTCCTCCATCCGTTTTTCTTCTTGCTCCACCTTCTGGAGATTTTCTCAGTTTTAGCTTGCAACCCTTCTTTTGAGATTTTTATCCCTGCTAATAGTACTTTTCATATTTTTAATTACCAGCACATGTTTTTAATTCTCAGAATATTCCTTTTCTATAGTATCCTGTTCTTGTTTCATGGATATACTAGTTCATTCCTCTGAAACTATTAACAATGGATTTTTTTTTTTTAAGTTTTCTTCACTTGAGAAATGTCACTTCTCTCCTCAGTGTTGCTTTTTCCTCCCATCTTCCATGTTAGACATTTCCCTCAGAAATATGCCCCTAATAAGAGTGAGACACTGAGAAGCAGATTAAAAGTTCTGCACAGATAGGTAGAGCTAGTCAACTCTGGTTGAACTACTTCGGCAGGGTAATCTGGCAGGTAGTTTCCTTGGAAGATTCCCAATGTCAGAATCTTTAAAACTTTTCTTTTGGGCTTGTCAGATTTCCCAGGGACTCAGGTTGCCAGGTAAGACATAAAATGCTATGTTAAATGTAAATTTCAGATAAACAGTTTGTGTGTGGTGTGTGGTGTGTGTGTGTGTGTATGTGTGTGTTCCATGCAATATTTGGTATACGTTTATACTAAAGTTATTTTTGTTCATCTGAAACCCAGCTTGCTGGGCCCCTCCCTCAGGCTCTCTGACTTAGCCTGGGCCCTGGGAATCTGCATTCCTGACAAGGTCCTGAGGGATGCTGGCGCTGCTGTATCAGGGCACCCTGAGAACCACTGTTTGACACGTTTTAAAAACTCCTTCTTCTGCCACTTTAGGAGGAAGTGAACTAGTTATGTGCTTTGGGACCCCTTGAAATGCAAGCCTTATCCTCTTGTGATTTTGAATCAAAACAATTCGTTTGATTGCCCCTCCTCAAACTGCTTCCACATGCAGTTTCTGACTTGCCGCGTCCATAGCTGTGCAGGCTGGCAGTTCTGTGACTGAGCACCTGGATCTCGCGTTCCTCTCTTTGTGCAATGAGGGTATTAGCATTCCCTCTCTTCCCACTAAAACATGTGAGCGTTGCTCTAGGATTTGCAGCCCAAGTGGACAACTAGCCTCAGTCCCACGTCAAGTAACACGTTACTGCTTCACGGGAGGTGCAGGCACCTTATTACAGAGTAAGCGTTCCCAAGTCCTGTCCGCTGTTCCTTAGGGGTCCTCAGGCCCTGGGCCACAGGCTGGTACTGGGCCACCGCCTGTTAGGCACCAGATTGCACAGCTGGGGTTGAGCAGCGGGCGAGCTAGCAAAGCATCACCTGCTGCTCCGCGTCACTCATGTTACCTCCCGAACCATCCCCACCCCCCATCACCACTGGACGAACTGTCTTCCGCAAAACTGGCCCCTGGTTCCAAAAAGGTTAGGGACCTCTGCCTTATAACATTGCTGTTATCCACCTCACCTGTCCATTTGCTATAATCACCCAATACGTTGTTATTGTAACGTTGAGCAAACAGTGGTTTATTAGACCAAGTAAGAATAAGAAAGATATAAATATCACTATTTTTAGAATATTCATTTATTTCTCTGGCTGTGCTGGGTCCTCGTTGTGGTACTCGGGATCTTCCATCTTCGTTTCGACATGCTAGAGCTTTAGTTGCTGCACGTGGGATCTAGTTTCCTGACCTGGGATTGAACCTGGGCCCCTGGCACTGGGAGCATGAAGTCTTAGCCACTGGACAGCCTGGAAGTCCCTCAGAGATATCATTTTACCTTCATTTATTCCTTCTCCATGCTCTTTCTTCCTTTAGGTAGATCCATGTTTCTGGCTTTGATTTTCTTTCTCCCAGAAGAATGTGTTTTAGCATTTTTGAAAGCCAGGGTGGCTGTGATGAATTTCCTCAGTGATTGTTTGTCAGAGAAGGCATTTATTTCTCCTTCACTTTTGAAAGATAAGTTTCACTGAATATAGTATTCTAGGTTGGTAATTTTTTTTTCCTGTCACCACTTTAAACATTTCAGTCCACTGTCTTCTTGCCTGCATGATTTCTGATGAGAACCCCGTGTAATTCTTATCTTTGCTCCTCTGTAAATGAATTTGCCGCCCTCTCTGGCTTCTGTGAAGATCTTCTCTTTGTCTTTGATTTTCTAGTATTGCCCAGGTTACCACTTGTATGTTCCTGCTGGCTTACAGCTCCAAAGGGCTTTGTTCCAGGAAAGCAGCTCTTGGCTGTGATTCTCTGTGTTCACCCATCTCTCCAAATTTGGAGGTAGTGTTTTGCCCTGTGACCTCGGTTTTCTGACGGGACAGGACAGGCCATTGGTTTTCAGTCTGCTAGGCTTCCTTCTTATCGTAAGGATGAGAGTGACCCTTCCAAGCTCTTAGGCACGGAGCCCCGCTACCCCCTTTCTGTCACCTTTTCTCTCCTTGTCCCACCTTTATGTCAGCTACAATATTTTTTTTTTGCAAAAGCTAGTTAACTTTTGCATGGCCTGCAACCACAACCAGCTTCGCTCTGCTCGATTCACAGGTTGATTATAAAACTCAAAGGCCATTAAACAGCATTTCATAATTATGCCTGTGTGCATACTCATAATCCACAGTATTCAGTGTCCAAGTAATGAGTGAGAATTAACTCTCTTCTCAGCGGCTCTACCCCTGGGCCTCCGTGTCCACCTTGTCGTCGGCAAACCCAGGGACACCGTGCGTCTCTTCTTAAGCCATTTGCGGACAGGCTGTAAAGGAATATGTACCGAGTCATAGCTATGAAATGCTGTAAACTCTGCTGTAAACTACTTCTTAGAGCAGAGGGAGTAGGGTGATTTCTTTAACCATCACTGTTTTCTAAAGTGGGGTTCAGTGTTTTCTGGAGTTCAGCATCGTCAGCCTTCAGCTCCCCTCAGCGTCTGCCCTAACTGCCGGCTCCCTCCAATTTCCCCTGGGCTCCCTCTGCCCGAGAGCCTGGCTCCTTACATCCTGCTTCCAGGTCACCACCAAGAGCCTCCCAGACTGTCCAGGGTTGGAGCCCCTGTTGCTTATGCCCACATCTTTTTATTTCTGAATTTGCATTCTTATTTTGCTGGAGTATTTTCCTAAGAAAAGGGGGGACAGGAAAACAATTTTCTCCGTTCTTTGTCTGAAAATGTTTTTTGTTTTCCTTTGTACAGATTGTTAGCTTGCTGGAACATAGACTCCTAAAGAGCAAGTCGTTTTCCCTTAACATTTTAAAGAATAGTGTTCTATTGTCTATATGTATATACATATATATGTATACATGTATGTATATGTATGTACATGTAAGTATATCAGTGTGGATGTGTGTGTGTGTGTGTTTGTGTAGAGAAAAGAAGGACCATTTCATCCTCAAATGCCTGTATCCTCTTCTTCCTTAAATAGGGTCTCCTCTCACTAAATCTATTTCCAGCTGAACATGAATTCAAATGCACTCAGTGAATAAATCACGAAAAATAGCACCAGATAAATAATCAACTAAATGATTACAAGAGACTCTTGTTAAAATGCAGTTAGGCCTGAAACTTCCGTAAACACCACAAGGGCTGTGGAATTTCTGTAGTCCACCTGTCAGTGGGGTGATCAACTTTTTTACGAGTTGAAACCTTAATAAGGATCCATCGCTCAGTTGCTTGTTTCTTCTCAAAGACCTCCTGATGATAAACATCTCTGTTATTTATAATTATATGTAGATTATTCTTTTCTAGATCCAAAATAGACTTTTCTAAAGAATACTGAGATTAGCATATGCATTTGATTTTATTACTAAATTTTAATACCAAGTTGGCAATTTACCCTGCCGATGAAATGGAGCTGATTATCCTCTTCCTCGGCGTCTCAGCCGTGCGAGCCAGAGACGCAGGGCCCGTGGAAAGCAGCTCTGCAGCTGTGGTTGGAGAAACACGGCTCTTGGCTCCTTCTCTTTAGAAGCTGCTATTGCAGTCGCTGGAAACCTTCCTCTCCACTTCCTAGCGTTGCGAGCTGTCCTTTGAAACATGCTCCATCTTGCGAAGGAGCGCATAGGGGTTAAGATGGCAGTGATCCCCAGGGAATGTGTTACAGAAACGTGAACTTTGAGTGCCATCAAGCTGTGTTTTGTATTATTTTACATCTTTAATAAATAAGCTCTGTAGTCTCAGGAAACTTGGATTTGCTCTCGCAGAGTCTTCTTTTGGAACTAAAGGTATTTTTCTGTGTGTTGGAATGGAGCCCAGGAGCCTCTTTTTCTGCGTGGATATCCTTGTTGAGACGCACACCCAGATGGAATTTCTTTTTAAAATATTTTTACTGGTTTATCTGCTGCGCCGCGTCCTAGTTGGGCCACGTGCGCTCTTTGGGTGCAGTACCCAGACTCTCCAGTTGTGACGTGTGGGCTTAGTTGCCCCGCAGCACATGGGGTCTCCGTTCCCCAACCAGGGATCGAACCTGCATCTCCCGCCACATAAGGTGGAGCACCAGGGAACTGATATTTGAGAAAATACTAAGCTGTGTAGGTTTTGCTAAAAAAAAAAAAAAAGATGCTTTGGGTGCTCTCAGCTTGCCAACATAGTTTCAACCACTCTTTGAAAAAGAATTTAACCTCTGTTTTACTCAGCCCCTCTTTCCCTTGTCACTGGCTCTGACGTGCTTCCCCGAGTTCAGAGTCCCTGTTATTTCTCAGTGGGGCCCTGGTCAGCTAAGGTCTCGAGGAACACAGCCCCGGCCCCCACCTCCCGAGTCCCACCTCCATCCCAGCTCTGCCATCATCCTCTGCATCTCCCCAGACCACGCCTCCGCCCACGTCACGCCTGTGCTGAGGCTCCTGCACCTGCCCCATCACAGAGCCGGATTCCTCCAGCCAGTCCTCCTCCCCCACCCTCTGCTCTTCAAACCCTGTGAGCCCGACTGTCCAGCCTTCAAGACTCAGCGCCGGCGCAGCGCGGTCTGAGCCCCACCAGCGGCAGCGGCGCCACACCCTCTCCCGCCGTAGCCCTTCCCTGAGCCCTCGGGTGATGGCATAGCTGACCTGTGTGCAGCCCCTACAGGCCAGGAAAGGGCGCCTCACCTTTGTTCATGTCCTCTGCACTGTTTTGTACTCAGCAAGTGTTTGTTGATTGAGTACGTGATGCCATTTTTAACTAATATATTGTGTTCTTTTCTTTGGGGACAAGTTGGGGAATCAGCTGGCACAATAACTCCATCAATTACCTTGACTTCTTGCGAGCGGTAGAGAACAGCAAGCCGACGAGACCTCAGTCTCAGGAGAAAGAGGAGAGCGTGCTGATCAATTTTGCAGCCCTAAATCCAGAGGAGGTTCTGAAGAACATCCAGGAGGTCGTCGCCACCTCCAGCCTGGCTTTGTCAATGGTACGGCAGGCCACACACGCCTTTATGTGGGAACTGAAGCCCTGGCACCATGCCAGCTCTTGAAAACCACCTCACAAACCAGCCCCTCCTCCTGGGCCCCGCCCCCTCCCTCCACTCTCCTGGGCATCAGAACCCGATGGTGGGTTGGGACCAGACTGTTCGTGTGAGCACATGTGTGTGTCCATTTTCGCCCCGGCAAAGCTGCCATGATCACAGCCAGCATGTTTTGCATGAGGCTGAAGCACTCGCCTCCAGCAGAGGCAGGATCCGCCATGAGGGCAGGGGTTTCTGGGCAAAGAGGGCAGAGGATGGAGGCCTCAGGAGAGAGTGGGCTCCCGGGCCCATACGGGTGGGCAATGCATCTCAAGGTGGCCTTGAAGAGGCTGCCCAGGGCAGGGCTGTGGCCAAAGTCTCACTGTGACCGGAGCCCCAGGAGTGTGAGAAAGGCGTCTCCCCAGTACACTAACATTGAGGCTGACATTTCTTGACCTCGTGGGATATGTCAAGACCCAGCCTACGTGGGGATAGTGCCATGGGGTGCATCCTCGGAAGACAGTGCTCGGGCCATCCTCCTGACGAGGGGCTGGTCCCCCTTGAGGGTCCCCACGTGAGCTGCCCCCTGCAGCAGACGTGGGAAGAGGAGATGCCATGTGCGGAGGGCAGGCCTTGCCACCTAGTACGGCGAATCCAGAGCCGCCCATGTGATCCCAGGCACGTGGTCCAGATGGCACAGTGGGAGCAGGGCTGTTTCTGTGACTGCAATGCACAGACCCATGGACCTGCCCAAACACTCAGGCCTGGGCTTTTTAACCCCCTTAATGCCAGGAGGCAAGCTGGGCTCCCAAGTCCAAGCCTCAGGGGTCAGGAGGAGAGACAAGAGGCCAGGGGTAGCTAGCCAGCCCGTGACTGTTCTGGAATGCCAGCAAGCGTGGCCTCCCTCCCGGACAGCAGAGATGGTCTGTGTGTAGGAATTCATGAGGATCTGACACTTTTGTGTCTTTTTTTTCTAATGACTGTCTAAAGATCACAGATTAGTATGGCCTTGCTGCGGGTCAGTTGGAATCCCGTCTATGTAGCCCGTCAACACCAAGTTGCCCGGGCCCATGGGTTGCCTTCTGAGGGTTGCAAACTCAGTGTGCACGGGGGGGCGGGAGTAAGGAAGTGACGCAGGGGCTGGGCACAGCCCTGTCCAGAGGGCAGCTTCGGCTCAGCGCCTCCGCTGAACGACCGCTGCTGAGCTGAGAAATGGTCCCAGCTCAGCTAGATCTTTGCATTTTTTTATGAGCAGCTATGAAAGCTCCTGGTTTCTCAATGTCAACACAGGTTTCAGATCTGTCAGAGGCACCATGCAGGCCAAATAAGTCCACTGCAGGGTGGCCCTGCCCTCTCCCAGCTCAGGTGGTTATCAAACTGAAGTCCATAGAACCTGCAGGAGGAGCTACGGTTCTCACTCCCGAGAAACACTCCTTAGGAGGCGAGGTTTTAAGCGGGAGAGTGAGATTCTCTGGCCACAAGACTGCAGGTGGCCTGAGTAGGGAGGGTGGCCTTTGTGGCAGGGAAGGAAGGAGGGAATGACTGTCTGGGAAGAGGGGTCAGCACAGGGACCAGAGACACACACGGCGTCTCCACAGGTCCTGGGGGACCCATCTCGGTACAGCCTCTTATTTCTGAAATGATGCAGCGACACCTTGTATATCTGTGCAGAGGCTATAGCTCCCTGCTGCTGCTGCTAAGTCGCTTCAGTTGTATCTGACTCTGTGAGACCCCATAGACAGCAGCCAACAAGGCTCCTCTGTCCCTGGGATTCTCCAGGCAAGAGTACTGGAGTGGGTCGCCAGTTCCTTCTCCAAAGCCTGAAAGTGAAAAGTGAAAGTGAAGTCACTCAGTCATGTCCGACTCTTCGTGACCCCATGGACTGCAGCCTACCAGGCTCCTCTGTCCATGCCTTTGCATATCTGAGCCTCCCGCCCCCAGCCTGTGGCTTGTCAGGCTGGACTGATACACGAGGAAGCCACACAGCCCCAGGGAAGTGCGGGTCCCGTGGCCACAGTGAGCCAGACACCAGCTCATCCCTTAGGTCCACAGAGCCTTGCGGCTCCACAGGGCCTTCTAACACCCTCAGGAAAGGATGCTGGTTCTCACTCCCGAGAAACACTCCTTAGGAGGCGAGGTTTTAAGCGGGAGAGTGAGATTCTCTGGCCACAAGACTGCAGGTGGCCTGAGTAGGGAGGGTGGCCTTTGTGGCAGGGAAGGAAGGAGGGAATGACTGTCTGGGAAGAGGGGTCAGCACAGGGACCAGAGACACACACGGCGTCTCCACAGGTCCTGGGGGACCCATCTCGGTACAGCCTCTTATTTCTGAAATGATGCAGCGACACCTTGTATATCTGTGCAGAGGCTATAGCTCCCTGCTGCTGCTGCTAAGTCGCTTCAGTTGTATCTGACTCTGTGAGACCCCATAGACAGCAGCCAACAAGGCTCCTCTGTCCCTGGGATTCTCCAGGCAAGAGTACTGGAGTGGGTCGCCAGTTCCTTCTCCAAAGCCTGAAAGTGAAAAGTGAAAGTGAAGTCACTCAGTCATGTCCGACTCTTCGTGACCCCATGGACTGCAGCCTACCAGGCTCCTCTGTCCATGCCTTTGCATATCTGAGCCTCCCGCCCCCAGCCTGTGGCTTGTCAGGCTGGACTGATACACGAGGAAGCCACACAGCCCCAGGGAAGTGCGGGTCCCGTGGCCACAGTGAGCCAGACCCCAGCTCATCCCTTAGGTCCACAGAGCCTTGCGGCTCCACAGGGCCTTCTAACACCCTCAGGAAAGGATGCTCAGTCAGCGCCCTTTGTCTGGAGGGTTGTTCTCCTTAACAACCTGTTGAGATCTACTGTGCACAGGTACCTGGGACGGATGTGTCTTCAGGTTTACTGTAGTAAAATTTAGACCAACTCGAGTTCTGAAGACCCGGTTTTTATACTAAAGACGTTCAGCGCAGAGATTGAGGGCTTACTATGGGTAACACGGCCGAGGTTCAAAGTCTACCTCCCGGCTGTGGCGCCAGAGGCCTCCCACCATCCCTGGCTGTGTCGTTTCACCACAGGCAAACACAAATTCGCAGCCAGACAGCAATTTGAGGTTAATTTAGTGACATGGATAACACCACCCCCTGGACCGATGAGGGTGCCTAATTAGTCCTGAGTGACAATTAACCCAAGGGAATTGGGGTTTTCGGTCTGCAAGCACGTTCAATTCTCACTTAAGAAACTAAGATCTTAACCTGCGCCTTGATATAGGTTTTCTAATGCAAGAGAAACTAATGATTTTGTTTCAACAGATGGGGGAAACGTGCCTCCTTTTTATAGCAAATGTTTGCACTTTTGGTTGACTGCTGTTCTGCGGGTCGACACTGTCTTCCCCAGCTCCTCCAGCACAGATGTCGGTGGGGCGGTGGGGGGGGGGTGTCCCTGGGAAGGAAGGCTGTGCGGGCTCTGGCCAAGGGTGGGCAAAGGACAGCAGCCTGAGGGTTCAAGCCCTGGGGTGGGGATGGGAGAGGAGGTCCCCTGAGTCCTCCTTGCAGCCACACTTCTGACGTTAGACTCCTATCGGGAGACCCCTGCCCATCCCAGTGCAGTGGGATTTCACCTGAGCCTCTAGTGCTGGATGATTCTTTCAGGAGCTCGAGTTTAATGGCAGGAGGCCTCAGGCAGGTTCCTTCACGCCTCGGCTTGAGGCCAGTGAGGGCGGGGTTCCCCTTTCACTCCTCTTCCTCTTCATATCCAGGTTGGAGGGAGGAAAGTGAGTTTCCTCAACAAATCGGCTCCTGTACCAGGCGCACCTTCTACCTGCCTCTCAGTCCTGGGGCATTCATTTAGTAAGTTAGAATCAACAGGGAACGCCCATTCACTTGATTTCATTTGCATTCCCAGAAGCAATACTTAAGAAAAATATTTTTGAAATATTAGACTGTAATATCTGCTATCTTTTTTTATTGTAGGCATTTTCTGCATTGGATAAAGAGGACACTGGGTTTGTAAAGGCTTCGGATTTTGGACAGGTTCTTAAGGATTTCTGTTACAAACTAACAGATAACCAGTATCATTATTTTTTGAGAAAACTCAGACTTCATCTCACCCCCTACATAAATTGGAAATATTTTCTCCAGAACTTCAGCAGTTACATTGAGGAGGTAAGAGTGTCCGCAGCACATAAGCATTTCTCTTTGGATAAGGGCTAAAATTAGTCTTGGCAAAATAGATAACTGATTAAAGGCGTGTCACATAAATCGGCAGCCACCTGAGCTAATTAGCTTATTATAAATGAAAAGTTGATATTGGTTCTACATTGAGTGTCAGAAGGTGCATATGTATCCTTTACTTCACTGAAATGTTACTTTATTTTACTGATTTTGAAAGAAGTTTAGGAGAGGCTTCGAAGTTCTAGGAGCCACAGATCCCGGAAGATGATCTGGTGTCCAGAGAAGTCAGGCCCTGCGGGAGCTGGGACCCACTTAGGAGACCCTCGTTGGGACCCACTGTTCCAGGCTCTGGGCCATGCGGCAGCCAAGCCTGGGGTAGGGGTCAGCGTGGGTGTAGTGGGGCCCTGGGGAAGTCTGAGAGGACTTCCTGGAGGAGAGTGGGCGGCTGCCCTGCGCGGGGCTCACGTCCACTCCCGGGACCACTGCTCTGGCTGCGTGGACTGTCGCTCCTAGGCTCTCTGCTCCGTCCCTAACCGCACGTGGCCAGCATCCCCAGTGGCGCCACAGACCGCTGTCAGCGGGCTGGCGCTTCCTTGGCCAGCATTCTGTGCTGAGTCAGAGGGCGCGATGGTCCCTGCCTTCCTGGAAGGGGAGACAAAAACAGGCGTGAAAAGTACAAAAATAAGGCGGCAGCTGAATCTCAACAGGCTGTGCTGGGATGTATTTAATTGCACCCACACACACACCAGCCACACACACACACCAGCCACACACACACACACACTCGCACTGTCTTAGCTGGATTCTCCTTGCCTAGAGAATTCCACGGAGAGAGGAACCTGGTGAGCTACAGTCCATAGAGTTGCAAAGAGTTGGACACGACTGTAGTGACTTAGCAAATGGCACACGTAGCTGGAGGCTCGGGTCATTTCCGACTGCACACATTTGTATACAATACACAAATCCCCAGTCGCTTACGTGGGATAAACTCTTGGAATGAGATGGCTAGAGCAAATAGTACGAACATGTTTAAGGTCTGAGGCTCAGTGCAGTAGTAACGACAGCAGCAGAGTCCGTGTGGGCGAGGCAGTGCTCTTAACCCAAATCCGCACGAACTGGTGTACTGCGCCGTCACGAAGAGGCACTCGCCAGTCATATCCCATTTCATGGGCCGGCATGCTGGGGCACGGCCATCAGACTGCCGGCCAGTCACTCCCGGAGGTGGCGGCAGAGCTGGTTAGTGGCCCCGAAGGCTGGCTCCCGCCTCCGGGCTTCTGAACGCTGTGCCCGCTCCGGGGACTGCAAAGAGTTTCGTCTTTGCCATTTAGATGGTCATTTTTATGTACTATTGTGTTTCCTGGTTCAAAACTATATATATATACATACACACATATGACATTATATCAAACTGTCTTCAGAGCTGTAGGTTTCCTTGCTGCACTATCAGGAATTTAAGATTTATTCATGTCATTGCTTTGGCTTCACTAGCCAGTGAATGAGAAGTGGATACATTCTGCTGAATGAGCAAACCCCATTCAGTTGTCCTGCTGCTCACGGAGGGCAGGTGGGTTGCCGTTTTCTCGCAGCGAGCAGAGCACAGTCGGCCTCCTGTGACCGTGTCCTTCGCACATTCAGGGTCACTCTGTGTGGACCGACTGGGTTGGGGCCGGGGCGGGACGGCACAGGCTCAGCTGCACAGACACCCCCACGGTGGCTGCAGCGATCAGCGAGTACTCTGGCCGGCCCTGCGGGAGAGCTCCCCACGCGCCACATCCTGGAGCCCTGGGTATTATCGAGATTCAGTTTCTGCCGACACGTTCGAATGTTATCAGCCACCCAAGCTCCCTCCTCTGGGAACTGCCTAAAAGGGCCCCACTTCTTTGTCGGGTGGTCATTGTAAATATCTCCTCCTGATCCGTGACTTGTCTTTCCTCTTTGTTTATGGTGACTCTCCCTATTTTTATGTGACTTACATCTTTTTGCTGATTTTAAAAGAAATACCTGTTGAGAAAATTTTTGAAAATACAAGTGTTTAAAAAAAAAAAGAAAACAGTCATTTAACCCCACGATGATGGTGCAACAGTAACAAGCTCCATCCTGCTGAGCAAGACCTTCTGAGCTCCAGGTCCACCCCGTGCATCACCTCACTGAGGGAGGGGATGGGTGGAGCAGGTGTGTTCTTCTGTTGTGGTGAAACACATACACTGTAAGTGTCGCCATTGTGTCCTTTTCTAAGTGCACAGCCCAGGGGCATGAAGTCCACCCATGTTGCTGTGTAACCATCTCCAGAACTCTCTTGATCTTGCAAAAGCAGGCCTCTGTCCCCACTGAAACTCCCTACCCCTTTCCCCCAGTCTCTGGCAAACACCGTTCTGCTTTCTCTATGAACCTGACAACTTTGGGTGCCTTGGCTGAGTGAAATCACACTGCAGTTGCCCTTTCGTGTCTGGCTTGGTTCACTAAGCATGATGCCTTCAGAGTTCATCCTTTTGTAGCATGTGTCAGAACGCTCTTCCTTGTTAAATCTCATAATATCCGTTGTGTGGATAAGTGAAAGTGAAGTCGCTCAGTCGTGTCCGACTCTTTGCGACCCTGTGGACTGTAACCTACTAGGCTTCTCCGTCCATGGGATTCTCCAGGCAAGAATACTGGAGGGGGTTGCCATTTCCTTCTCCAGGGGATCTTCCCAACTCAGGTGTCGAACCCAGGTCTCCCACATTGGAGGCAGACGCTTTAACCTCTGAGCCACCAGGGAAGCCCATTCACCTATCAGCGCGCACTTGGGTTGCTTCCAAGTTTTAGCTCCTGTGAATAATGCCGCCGTGAACCTGAGCATACAAACCGAATGCATGTTTTTACACAGTGGAGGTTACGCTGAAGATGTAATCACATATCTTGCTTTTTTTTCTCCTTAACATTACATGTCACTTCAAGTTCTTCCAAACAAAAGTTAAATGTCTGTATAACATTCCACTGACTCTTTATTTTTAAGCATTTAGAGTTTTTCCCCCCAAGTTTTTGAGATTGTCATTTACTTTGCAGTGAACACTTTGTATGTCTACATCCACATTTTGGATTTTTTCTCCTAAAGAAAGAAACTAAGAAATGAAATAACTGGGTTCAAATGATAGGAATGCTTTTATTGATCTTGAAAGCAGCCCCGATTAAGGAAAATAATTTTTTCTGTGAGGTTGCATCCTATGAAATTGCCGTCTTTAGAGCCCTAAATGATTGACTACTGACAATTCCATATGGTTTAAGCTGATAGTGACAGTTGCCGTTTGTGTCCATTTACTTGATCTGGAGCATAGCGATCATTGTGATGGAGGAAATCACAGTCACCCCTCGGGATAAAGTATCAGCATTTGGAATGAAAGGGTTAGTCGCTCAGCCGTGCCCGACTCTGTGCGGCCCCGTGGACTGCAGCCCGCCGGGCTCCTCTGTCCACGGGATTCTCCAGGCAAGAACACTGGAGTGGGGTGCCAGGCCCTCCTCCAGGGCATCTTCCCAACCCAGGGATCGAACCTGGGCCTCCTGCATTGCAGGCGGATTCTTTACCACCAGGAAAGCCCAGTATCTTGATATATTCACCTCTAGTCTTCTCGATACAGAGATCCTTTGGTGGTGGGGTCAAGGACAGGGAGCATGTGCTGCTGAATTGGGGGGTTATTGGGGATTTTCCTCAACTCTTAAAAGACTCTTTTTTTAAAACAAACATTTATTATTTTATCAAAGTAGTATATGTCCATATAGAAAAAAAAAAAAGGAATTGTTGCAAAAGATTCCAGAACAGAGACCAGTTGATCAGTTGTTCACCCCAGTCCCATCCCACAAAGCAGCCCCTGTAGCCCCTGCTGATTCTCTAGCTAACCTCCTTGTCCCTCAGCTTCTTGTCCCCCCATTTCTTAGCCATCCCCCCGCCCGGAACCTTCACTGTTTCCCACCCCAGCCACCCAGTCTCTCCTCTAGGCCCCTGCACACCCCTCCCAGAGCTGGCTCTTCCCCTCCCGTGACATCACCGGCATTTCCGCGTCAACAGTGTGTCTCTAAAGCGTGGATCTGGTGGAGTGTGCCCCCTCCCACCCACTTTGCCCATCAGCCAGGGCTTCCGGTGGGCCACTATGCACCCAGCACTGGGCAGGGCCCTGAGGTCAGCCATTGAGCCGGGCCTGTATCCTAGCGAGAAAGACAGATGAGCAATGAGAACACATATCAGATGTCAGCATCTGATCTGTGCTGTGGGGTCAGATAAAGCTGGGTAGAGGAGGGCCCAGTGAGAAGGGGACATCTGAGCTGAGACCCGGCGGAGAGGAGGGAGGGAGCTATGTGACCTCTGGTGGGGGGCGGTGCCCTGGAGAGCCCTGCTGGCTTGAGGTTTGGCTGCGGGGGCGGGGACGAGGAGCAGGGCAGAGAGGGTTAGGAGCAGGTGCCCAGGGAGCGATGGGGTGGGCAGCCTCGTAGCACTTTGAACCGTGTGGAGACCCAGGGAAGGTCTGGGGAGAAGAGTGTCGGGACCATGCGGGGCCTTGGGGGAGAAGACGCGGGAGCCGGGGGCCAGCAGGGAGGCCGGGGGCCAGCAGGGAGGCTGCGTGCCCGGGGGAGGGACGTGCTGGCGGGGCTCCTTTGGCAAATGGAAGGCGAGAGAGTGAGTCAGGAGCAGCCCTTTGACTGAGGAAGGGAGCAGGCGGCGGGTGTCCTGGGCCATCGCTTTCACTGATGCCCCATTACTGGACTCACAGTGGCTTCCGGTCTCCAACTGCTACAGCGTGTCCTTGCCAAGCACCCCTGAGCACGTGCCCAAACCCTTCCCATGGGCCCCGCTGGCCAGGTGGAGTCCTCACGGGCCCTGTCCAGAGGTTGTACCATTGGCAGCGGAGGAGGCCCGTCCCTGTTCACGGGTCCCTCTGAGCATCTCTGCAGGCTCGGGAGTCCCTGAGCCCAGAGCATGGTGAGGGGAGAGTGTTCCCAGAGCCTCGAGTGTTGCCCCCTGCTTCCCCCAATGCTTGTTCTACCTGACCTCATCTCGGAGTCCCCTGTGCCTCCAGAAGCACCTTGCTGAACATTCCTAAGAGGAGGCTTTAGGACTAATTGTAATGCGGGTGATGGCAGGAAGTGTGCTTCGAGACAGAAGGGGGCTGGGGTGCTGGAGGGGCTGCAGCAGGGACACTGGCACCCCCCAGCCCGCTGCTCGGCCCTCCTGCTCTGTCCGTCCACGTGCACTAGGTGCTTGGGGTAAAATGGCATCAGCCCCTGAACTGGCGCAGGGAGGAGGTGTGAAGATGGTGCCTTTACCAGAGGAGCAAGTTGGGGCTGGGACTGCTCACCTGAAGGATGGGGCACGGGGCGACCACGGATGCTCAGGGCACGCCCATCTGCTGATAGGGGAGGGGGCAGGGGCAGACCACGGGGCCCCGCTCCCCTCGCTCCAGAATTCAGGTCCCGGACCCTGGAGACATCTCAGCAGGGACGTGGTCGGCTCCCACGAGGATGGACTGGGGTGGCGAGGCGGCTGTGGACAAGCCAGGACCCTGCCCCTACCTGGTGGCGATTTCAGAAGTCTAGTCGAAACAGGAACAGTTAATGCATCCTCCTCGAGCTCATTAAACACGACACCAGCCATCCCTTCCTCTAGGGGATGCACGGGCGGCAAGTAATTAAAAGGAGATTACCGAAATGTAATTATGGCAGTCGGGACCTCTCCTCACAGAGGAAGTTCGCCGTGAACAATCCTCAGCTGAACTGAATCCGCTCTTGGGGGAGGGACAGCTGCGAGGTAGGGGAGGCGTCTCAAAAGGCCGTGCGGGAGCCGGGAGCACCCGGAGCGCAGCCGGCGGCTGCACCCGTCTCTTAGGTGGGGTGCCAAAGGCCCCCCCAGACCTGTATAGACCGGTCTCCTGTGTCTATCACACGCCGCAAGGGAAAGCGCCTCAGCTCCCATCACACCAAATGCTGCGGTACTTTCCAGATCCCAGGATGCAGCTGAGCCCTGGCATTTTGGCCCCCGCTGCCCCGTGGCGCACCCCTGAAGTGTTCCTCAAAGTTGGGGGGCACACAGCCAGTACAGACTGACCATCCTAGCATCAGCTCCCCACATGGGCCCCGCGTTCCCCCCCAGGATCCTGCACTACCACCCAGCCCTGAGCCCGCAAGCTGCTGACCACTGAGGCAGGCACCGGTCAGCTTTGCCGGCCAGAGTCAGGATGAGACAAGCTCGCCTAGGTGGCACCAAAGAGGAGCAAGGAGGTATTATGAAAACCGAAGCGCTCCTGGGCCTCGGTTGCAAAGTAAAGAAAGATTAACCAGGACAAGCCGCGGACGTCCACACCAACACCTTTCTCACAAGATTCTCGCAAGCCGGGTGAAGATGTCACTTGAGTGTCTGCCCTCAGCAAATGCCTCTTTTTCATTTCTGGGAAAAACATTTTACCTTCAAAAAGCTACGTGAGAGCTATATAGAGTATCACCTTGTTTTTAAAAAATCATTTCTGTTTAACATTTAAGTCTTAAAGTGAAATTTCAGTATCCTTTGTGAATATAAAATAATGCTCAGAGCAGACATAGAATTTTTAAAAGACACAGTAGGAACCCATATAAAATCTCTCTCCTTTATTACCATGGAAATAATGGAATTTTTAACAAAGCACATCCTTATTCAATGCAGAGTAATTATTTTGCCACATATTAGCTAACCGAGACCCAGTGAGATCAGTCCTTACCTGGTGTTTATAATATATCACCTCTGAACTTATCCAGTGAGAGGATAAGCAACCTGGAGATGATTTTTTCCCAAGAAGAATTTAAGGTTATATTCAATGCAGAGTAATTATTTTGCCACAATTAGCTAACCGAGACCCAGTGAGATCAGTCCTTACCTGGTGTTTATAATATATCACCTCTGAACTTATCCAGTGAGAGGATAAGCAACCTGGAGATGATTTTTTCCCAAGAGAGAATTTAAGGTTGTAGTTTTCAACCAAAGAAGAGGCCGTAGCCCACACCAAAATGGCTGCAATTTTCCATGACCATCGCGTTTATATTAGCTGCCAACAGTGTCCAGTCCAGTTCAGTCGCTCAGTCGTGTCCAACTCTTTGCAACCCCATGAATCATAGCACGCCAGGCCTCCCTGTCCATCACCATCTCTCGGAGTTCACTTAGACTCACGTCCATCGAGTCCGTGATGCCATCCAGCCATCTCATCTTCTGTCGTCCCCTTCTCCTCCTGCCCCCAATCCCTCCCAGCATCAGAGTCTTTTCCAATGAGTCAACTCTTCGCATGAGGTGGCCAAAGTACTGGAGTTTCAGCTTCAGCATCATTCCTTCCAAAGAAATCCCAGGGCTGATCTCCTTCAGGGTGGACTGGTTGGATCTCCTTGCTGTCCAAGGGACTCTCAAGAGTCTTCTCCAACACCACAGTTCAAAAGCATCAATTCTTCAGCCTTCTTCACAGTCCAACTCTCACATCCATACATGACTACTGGAAAAACCATAGCCTTGACTAGACACCAGTGTTACTTTGATTTGTTTTTCTTTTTATTGTAAGTATAATGGTGTCCATGTATTTTTAATGAATATTGTAAAGAATGGGGACATTTCCTTTTCAGGAAAAGGCCCAAAGATTATTGGAAATAAATTAAAGAAATTGTTAAGATATGCCATTCCAGTTATTTAGTCTTTCCCCTGATGCCAAAAAAAAAAAAAAAATCCAAGTGCTCTAGATATAATTTGGGGGATTTTTGAATGTTTCCCCTAAATTTCACTGACTTTCCACTTCCAGTGGAATACTTGCTTCCTGTTGTTATTGTTGTCCTGGAGACGGTCGAGGACAGTCAGCTTGGGAAGGATAACTCAGGTCACTTGGACACATGGGGTGACCTTGGTGGCAGTGCAGGGTGAGGGGCTCTGGGCCACCGTGCCTGAGCTCAAGGAAAAGAAGCACAGTCAACCGCCTGGAATGAAAATGACACCGTCACACCAGAGGAGCAGGCAGGGGCCAACCTGCTCAGGTTACCTGACCACCAGTCAGCATGACGCACTGTCCTTCTCATGAGGTTAAGATGCATGTGTGCATGCTGAGTCCTTCAGTCACATCTGACTCTTTGTGACTCTGTGGACTGGGCTCCTCTGTCCATGGAATTCTCTTAGGCAAGAGCGCTGGAGGGGGCTGCCGTGCCCTCCTCAGGGGATCTTCCAACCCAGGGATCGAACCCGAGTCTCCTGCATTGGTAGGCGGTTTCTTTACCCCTAGCACCACCTGGGAAAAACCCAGTTCTCCCAAACCCAAGCGGTTGAAGCACCCCACAGTCCAGGTTCCCACCTGGACCTGGAGCTGCCAGTCGGAAGGAAGAGCAGTGCCCCCTGCCACCCGCGCCTTCATCAGCTTCCAGGAGGGGTGGGCAGTCGAGAGGACTGGGCACCTGCTGCTCTAGCAGCTGCCAGATGGCCCCGGCTGGAAGCAGGACGGGCTCGGCTGCCAACGCAAACTCAGCCTGCTCTCCACACGTCTCACAGAAAAGCGAAGGGGCCGTGCCAAGCCACCTGAGCCCGCGCACCGCCAGCAGGGCCAGCCTCAGCCCGTCTCCACGGGACCCTGGGCAGCTCCTCCAGTGTCTCACAAGCATTCCCCTGGTGTCCGGGCTGGCATTCCCTCCCTATTCCTACCTGGGCGGGACGCTCTCTGCCTGTTCAAGTAAGCAGACTGTGGTGTAGCCTGCCCCAGAGATCCTCACTCATTTCATCCCTCCAGGGATTTGTGATCCAATTCAATTGCCGTGTTTGGATCAATTAAACACCAGCGTTGAGCTGTACTACTGATTCTACAAGGTCGTGACCGTATCAGGAAGCTACGAGTCAATCCTAGAAGTCGTTGTCCCAAGCAAGCCTTGCAGAGCAAATCCAGGATGGCACTTGCGTCTTAATTGTTACCATGTACCTGCGTGTCTGGCTTGGAGGGGAGCTGCTTGGGTTCTGCCCCATTCAGCTGGGAGCTTCTTACCTCCCCACGTTTAGCAATGTGAGCAACGATGTGTGAGGCCCTGGGCCAGCCCTGGTGCCCAGGCTGGTGGGAAGACAGGTGAGCACGCACACACCTCCCCAGAGGCAAGGACTGCTCCAGCAGAAATGGCCCCAGCCATTCGTGAAGGAACCAGAAAGCTCCACCTCTTGGCCTTCACTGAGGCCTGAATATGAATGGTCCCTGATAAGAGACTGGGGAGAGGAAGCGCGCCACCTCCCTGGGGATTCTGCCTGGCCAGTTCCTGCATCTTCTTGCCACCCACAGTCAGATACCAGCGTCCAGAGGCTGATACCCACTGGGCATGTGCTGTGAGCCCAGCCCTGTTCCAGGCACTTTACCTGAATTAACTCAGCTCATCCTCTTAAGAACCCTTCCCAGTTCAGTTCAGTTCAGTCGCTCAGTTGTGTCCGAGCTCAGTCCCACGGACTGCAGCACGCCAGGCCTCCCTGTCCATCACCAACTTCCAGAGTTTACTCAAACTCAGGTCCACTGAGTCAATGATGCCATCCAGCCATCTCATCTTCTGTCATTCCCTTCTCCTGCCCTCAATCTTTCCCAGCATCAGAGTCTTTTCAGATGAGTCAGCTCTTCACATCAGGTGGCCAAGGTATTGGAGTTTCAGCTTCAACATCAGTCGTTCCAATGAAAAGCCAGGATTGATCTCCTTTAGGATGGACTGGTTGGATCTCCTTGCAGTCCAAGGAACTTTGAAGAGTCTTCTCCAGCTCCACAGAGGGGGCAGCAGGAACAGAGAGCTCCAGCATGTCTTCCCGGCTGCACAGCTAGAAGCACCGGGACCAGGATGAGAAATCCAGCCAGCACCAGGCCCCGCTCTCAGCTTGCTGCTGTCAGCCTGCGTGTCTGAGTGTCCACCGCACAGGATTGCTATTCTGGTTAAGCGAGTTAATGCGGAAGAAGCTTTGCATGGTCCTGAACATAGCAAACACCAAATGTCTGCATTGGTATTATTTTTCATTCTATCCTCTTTCATTGAGTGCCTGGGTAGTGTACAATGTTCAGTAATGATGTGATTGTACAGTGTGTAATTTATTGGGGTGGAAGAATTCATTTTCATAGTTTCATAAATGACTTCAGCCAGGAGTTTATTGAATCATTAAAGGGTTGCAGGGGTAGCTTAAGTGTTTCCTCTGTTTCTCTGCATTTTATGACAATTTCATGCTACCGAAGGGTCTATGGATTGGGTGTTTGCAGACGCGTCAAGTGGATCCTCTGCGAATTTTGAGCTGTGGAGGGGAAGTGAGCCAAGGAACAGGAGTGGGAGGCCCTCGCTCTACGTGGTCAGGGCAGAGGAGGCAGAAAGGGCTCCCTGATGAGCTCGCAGTGCATCCAGATGTCGGGAGTTGGGCTTCTCAGGTGTCAGGATCAGTGCATGCAGAGACCCAAGATGGGAAGCCCACACTTTGGGAACAGCTGGACTGAGGTTTGGGGCCAGAGTAAGGAGAAGGAGAGGGAGGGGGATGTGAGGTGGGGACAGAGGGTCCGGCGGGAGGCCACGGGGCAGGGCTCTGGGGTGGGTCTCCCCCGTGCTTGCCTCCATGGGCATCCCAAAGCATCAGCTTCTCCAGGCAGGGGCTGGCCCAGCCGTTCAGGTCCCCATGCCTGGGACAGAGGCCCACAGTATGCCCTCAGTCTGTGTTGATGCCTTTCTCAGGTAAGCTCTGTACTCATGCATGTGGTGGGGGCTGGGGTCACGGGAGGATAGGAGAGCACAGCTCTTAAGTCAGGCCATGTTGAGTTCCGTCATCAGCTCACAGGGGAGCAGCCCAGGTCCTGATCTCTTCAGGGAGAAGGCCCACTTACTTATCTAGAAACAGGGAGGACACAGCTGCCCCCAAGGCCAAGGAGAGGCTCAGAGGAGCTTCTGCAGTGCTGCAGCTCAGAGCCTGGATGAAAGAGCACAGCAAAGGGCGGCTCCCAGGCCCGGGTCTCAGCAAGCCTGGGCTCAGTCTGAAGCTTGAAGTGTGGCTTGAGTGTAGCCCTTCCAAAGGAAAAGGAAGCTGAAGTCTCCAGATCTGGGTCTGTTCATCACCCAGAAAGAATCCCTGCTCAGTCAGAGACCCCAGGGTGGGCAGCGTCACGCCCCAGGAAACCCGAGCGGTACCTGCAGTTCTGGCGTCTCTCTCTCACTTGTGCACGCAGTGCGCTGAGCTGCCAAGCCGATCCATCCATCACTAAGGCCTCCAGACCTCCCGATGTCCAAGCGTCCACCTTGGCCCCGTTCGTGGGGGTCCCTGGGAGTTGCTGGGAGTCCCTGGGGTCCCTTGGTCCAGCGGGAGGCGTCTGTATCAGCACGTTTGCACACAGAGCTTTCACTTGATTTTCATCTAGATTTTTAAAATGTTTTATCTTTTTTTTTTGACAGGCAGTTTTGCTGCTGTTATTTTTAGCATTCATTAATTCACTGTAAATATAAATGAAGATACAGTACAATTAATTTCTTTGCTAATCAAAATATTTTATCAAATGAAGCGATTTTTCAATTCTTAGAAGTAATTACACTGTTCTTTAAAAGGAAGTGGAAGAATGCTTTCCCGAGTATTTCTAATTAGGAGTTTTTGCTACCTGCTGAGTTCTTATTCTGTATGAAATTTCAGGATTTTTTTTTAACCCCTCCTCCAAGGAATCATGGGAAAAAACTGTTTAATTGTCTCCCTAAGTATTCAGAAAAATCTTAGTAGAAGAATCATGCAGTCTGATTAGTTTAATTATATCCTTCCTAAGACTTAAATCAATATACCGACGTGTTTCTAACCTGAGAGCTGGAGCAGACCTTGCTGAACCAGGTGGTCCCAGCCAGGCGAAGGCCACCTTGGACGCCCACAGGACGAGCGACATCGAGTCCTTTTGCTCCATGACCATCAAGGAGCAGTGAGAGCCAAAAGGCCACCTTCTCTTCTCTGCAGTCTGAGCTCAGTACCTTTCATTTCTCACTAACCAGAAATTCTCCATCA
>SJYC01003815.1:0-15524 GCA_006408675.1 Madoqua kirkii | reverse complement strand
AGTGAATTCTGAGAGATGGTAATGAACAGGGAGGCCTGGCGTGCTGCGATTCATGGGGTTGCAAAGAGTCGGACATGACTGAGAGACTGAACTGAACTGACTGAACCAGAAATTCAGACCTGAATCAGTCAGCTTTCGCTGTATAACAAAGAGCCCCAGTACCGCCAGGACTGTAAACACTTGTTCTGCTTCTGCGTGTGGGCTGGCTGGCCTGGGCTCAGCTCTGTTGGCCTCCCTGGGATGTCTCTGCTCCCTTGGCCCAGAGTGAAGCGGGTGAGCTCCTCTCAAGACAGCCCCACAGACACAGCGGGCTGCTGACCAGCAAAGGCTTCTTAGTGCTTCGACCCCGTGGCACTGGCTGACGTTCCCTTGGCCAAAGCCGTCATATGGCTGAGTGCAAAGCTGTGGGACAGGGAAACATTCTCAGCTCTTGGGTGGGAGGAAACCCAGAGCCACATGGCAAAGGCTATGGGGACGGGAGCTGAGGAAGCAGGCCTTGAGTGCCCCGTGCCTCCAGGAAGCATACACCCGCGTGTCTCCGTCTCCAGCTGCACTGGATCTCTGGACAGTTCGCCCACCCTCCCTGCCGTGTTCTTGCTTCCCTGTTTTCTAGAGAAGTTGCTTAGATACTATGTCATGGAAAACTGAGAAGTCAGCCAAGACATGGCTGGATATAATTTGTTGGCAGGGTACTAGAAGGCTCTTTTCTGAAATCACTCCCTTAACAGAGCTGTTGAAATGAGAGTGCAGGGAAACCGGACACGAGCTAGCACAGTCCCCGGGCCAGCGAGCGCTCCAGAGCACACCTTGCCCTGTGCCACTGGCTCTCGTCCTTGGCTAGCTTTCCCCAGCTTGTTTGAACTGGGGGCACAGGCTTCTCCCTTGGGGTTTCCCCATGCGTGCATGCTCAGTCGCTGAGCCATGTCCACCTCTTTTGCAGTCCCATGGATTGCAGCCAGCCAGGCTCCTCTGTCCGTGGGATGTCCCAGGCAAGAATTCTGGAGTGGGTGGCCATGCCCTCCTCCAGGGGGTCTTCCTGTCCCAGGGATCAAACGCACAACCCCCTTCAAATATGAGTTCCCTAAGCAGAGCCAGAGCTAATTCCTGAATCATTGGGGTGCTCCCTGTCTTTCCCCGTCTCCTGGAGAGATTCTCATGGGGCGTTCCCTCCAACTGGTGTGGCTGTTACGACACTACAGACGGAGCGCCTTGGCCCAGAGAAGTGAGGTGCCTGCATAAGGTCCGGCTGGACGATGGGTGAGCAGGGCGGTACCCTGGCCATCCCGAATCTGAGCCCATGGCAGGCCCGAGGCCGCTGGCTAGAAGCCCATATTCTCTCCGGCCCCGGGGTGTGTGACCAGGCTCCCACCCCAGGCAGGCTGGCTTAGCCTGCAGGCCAGAGCGGGCGCCACGTGCCTCTCCCCTTTGATGGCTTGCGACAGAGACCGCAGCAGCCAGGAGCCAGGACTCAAACCCACGTCTGCCCCGCCACCTGACTCAGGCCAAAATGTCTCTTAAAGAGCCGGCAGGAGCAACGAGAAGGCCAGCCATGTCGGCCAGCCATCCGGTGAAGCCGCGCATGTCGTTCTGCTGAGATCTGAGGCTGCCCTTGGAGACAGTTCGGGTTTTATCTCCGTGGGTAAAGGGAGGGCGGAGGGTGTCCCTCTCGCCCGAGGCCACCAGAAAGAGCCGTGCGGAGCTCCATTCAGCCCTGGCCGGCACCAAAGTCCTCGGTTGACCGTGAGCTGTCCTCACCATCCACCCCAGGCCCCTGTGCTGGTCCAGCCCAGCCTCTGACCCCCTTTGGCTTGATCCAAATTGGCTGAAACTTGGGTTCCTGGTGTGGCTTCCCTGGCAATGCTCCAGAGGCGTGTGCGACCATCCCTTCTTCCTGTTCCGTGTCAGGTGCTGAGTGACGATGGCAAGTGCGGCCTGAGCCCCAGGGGGACGGGACAGGGTCTAGGGGCCGGTCCCTGCACTGAGCCTGTAAGCTCCCCTCGATGGTCACCCAGAACTGTGTATGCTTGGAGATACCCCAGTCTGAGCGGAAGGCGGCATCAGAGATGTCAGGGCTGTTGTGGGAGGGGAGGGGTTCTGAGCTGGGGCAGAAGAGGTGGCTCTGGGAATTCAGCACAGGCGTCCCTCTGACCCCCAGTCCAGGCCCCCTCCCTCTGACCCCAATCCAGGCCGCCTCCCTCTGACCCCCAGTCCATGCTGCTTCCCTCTGACCCCCCAGTCCAGGCCGCCTCCCTCTGACCCCAATCCAGGCTGCCTCCCTCTGACTCCAATCCAGGCTGCTTCCTTCTGACCCCTGCACTGGTTGGAGCTGCCTCTTGGGTGAGTCCAAGCAGTAGCAGGATTTAGAACCACTGGATTTCACTGTAAAGCTTGGTTTTTACTAAATGAGATACATGGCTGCATTTGAGTCCGAGAGAAGCCCCACAGAAGTGTGATGCTGTTAGCTGGTTCTTTGCTGACCGTGTGCTTCCTGTCTTGGTGCATTTTTCCTTTCGTGTATTGCACTACTGCTGCCAGACAGTCACAAAGAGGGCCGGGAGTAAAACAAGGTTCTATACGAATACCCTTGAAAAAATGAGAGAGGATTCCTTCCAAACATGGAAATCATCCTGTAATTGGGTCAAACCATAGTGCATAAGATCCCACTATTTTTTTTTCTTTCTCTTATTTGTAAAGTCACCAGAAGAGTCTTGCTAGCATCCAGTTGTCAGATGATGGGCTGCAGGAGGAGTGGGCCCTCCGCTCCCGCTCCAGACAGTCGTGGGGACAGAAGCAGGCGCCTGGCGCCCCTTCCCTTCCCCAAGCTCTGTCTTGCAGCTGCGATCCCTATCCTGAGGAGGCCTTTTATGTAAAGCATAGTTGGTTTTGGAAAGTGACATTTGCATCTGAAGATAGTGGTGTCTTTTCTGATGAGGAGAAACATTGCTTCCAGTTATAGAAAAAGCCCTATTTTCCCCCATTCAGATAGAACAGTCACGTGACAAGTGCCAGGGACACAAAAGCGCCAGACCAAGAGCCATCTGTTCCTCCCCGGCGCCTCCAGTCACTTGGAGCGTGGCTTTGCAAAAAAGCAAGGTGGGGACCAGAACATGGGCACCTGACCGCCTTGAGCCCAGTGCCACTGATGGGCAAGCCGGGAGGCCCTGCCCTCCCGAGGCCAGTGGGTGTCCCGGCTGGCACAGGGTGGGGAGGGCTGGGACCCCATGCCCCAGGGCCCGGGGACCTTCTGGTTCCAGGCTGGTCCCACATGCACCAGGGAAATGGCCGTGGTGCCACTGGGGGCGGAGCCCCAGTGACCTTCGTTTCAGTTTGTGCCGTTTGTAGTTTCTAAGTTTTCTGCTGTGAACACACAATAATCACCTCTGCTGGCAGCCCAAAAATATTCCCCAACCAGCCGTGAAACCAGCTTTGGGACAAAGCAGAGTCGCCCTCCCTCTCTGCGTCCTCAGCCTGGCCCCTGGTGTGGCTCTGGGGGCTTGGGGAAGAGAACTGGGGTGCAGGAGGCCAGCGCTGCTCCCCCGACCTTCACGCCAGCTTGCCGCGTGAGGTTTGCGAGTATCTGTGCCTCCTTCACCTCCGGGCTCTGAGGTTTCCTCCTCAGGGGGCCGTTCCCATCAGCTGTGTCGAGAGTACACGGCCCGTCTCGTAATCTCTGCTCACCTGTGGAACTGGCTCCCCTCTCCCCCTGCCCTGGCAGAGGCTATCTAAGGACCGTCTTTTACTTCCATCTCCGCTGCATCGGGGCGTCTGTGGGTGGCTCGATGCAGCCGTGGTGGGCGCGCCTCGCGTGTTCGTCCTCTGGGTGCATCACCCGTGTGCGGGTCACATGCCTGGCTCAGGTGCTTGGGCTGCCCCCCTTCCCGCCCTCCCCCTGGGGCTCTGGGATTCAGTGTGACCCACGTGTCACTGTGATTTCCTGCCCAGGCAGAGATGGGCAGTCACGCCGAGCAGGGCTCCTGGACCCCGCCCCTCCTCTGCACTGCTTGCCACCAAGCCGTGCCTGCTTCCTGACCTCCCGACCCCAACCTCCGGGAGAGGGAGGCAAAACTCGCAGCTCAGAGCCCCGTCATCTGCCCGCCTCTGCCCTGGCTTACTCCTCCTCCAGAGAACAAGCGTTAGTGCTGGTATGTGTACACGTGCGTGCGTGTGTGTGGTCATGAGGACCAATTTGTGCACCCCTTCCCACTCTGCACACTGCAGACTTTTTACCATACTGTTAAACTATTTCTTGAAGCCTTCCAAATAGCTGCATTGCAGAAATACTATGGCTTATTTAGCCATTCTCCTGATTTAGACAATTTTGACCTCTAAAGTGTTGCTAATTTTTTGTGAACTGTGTAAATAATACTGTGTGTGTGTTACTCGCTCAGTCGTGTCTGACTCTTTGCGACCCCATGGACTGTAGCCCACCAGGCTCCTCTGTCCATGGGATTCTCCAGGCAGGAATCTTGGAGTGGGTTGCCAATTCCTTCTCCAAATAACACCGTAATGATCATGATTTCATGAATTCATCTTGTTTACTTTCTTGAGGAGAGTCTTCAAAGGGCAGGTGCCAGGTGGAAGGACAGGCACTTTCACAGCTCCTCGTCCCTTATTCTACCTTTCCCAACTCAGATATTGTCACTCCAGAAATTTGTGTTTCTTAGAAGACAAACAAATGGAATCTTGGTTTCATTTCCATTTTTCTTTAGAGTGATGGAGTTTTTTAAATAGCTGTTTCACTTTGGCCGCACCGTGTCTCCGCTGCGGCGTGTGGGCTCTTCTATTGGAGTGGGTTGCCAATTCCTTCTCCAAATAACACCGTAATGATCATGATTTCATGAATTCATCTTGTTTACTTTCTTGAGGAGAGTCTTCAAAGGGCAGGTGCCAGGTGGAAGGACAGGCACTTTCACAGCTCCTCGTCCCTTATTCTACCTTTCCCAACTCAGATATTGTCACTCCAGAAATTTGTGTTTCTTAGAAGACAAACAAATGGAATCTTGGTTTCATTTCCATTTTTCTTTAGAGTGATGGAGTTTTTTAAATAGCTGTTTCACTTTGGCCGCACCGTGTCTCCGCTGCGGCGTGTGGGCTCTTCTCTCGCTGTGGCCGCGGGGCTGCTCTTCAGCCGTGGTTGCGGGCGTCCCGTAGCGGTGGCTTTCTGTTGCAGAGCGCAGGCTCTGGACGCCAGCTCGGCACTTGTGGCACGCGGGCTTAGCTGCTCCACAGCCTGTGGGATGTTCCCAGACCACGGGGTGGACCTGTGTCCCCTGCCTCGGGACCTCACTCAGTGTGACAATATCTAGGTCCATCCCTGTTGCCACAAATGGCACTGTAAATGCCAGGACAATGTAAACGTTCCCTTTTACGGCTGAGCAGTACTCCATCACGATGGCACCCCACTCCAGTGTTCTTGCCTGGAGAATCCCGGGACGGGGGGGCCTGGTGGCTGCCGTCTATGGGGTCACAGAGTCAACACGACTGAGGCGACTCAGCCGCGGCAGCAGCAGTGCTCCATGGCACGTGCCCCACACCTCCGCCTTCCTGCCGCCGTTGTAAGCTTGCAGCAGTGGGCTTTGTGATGTCAGGGCTCAGTCACAGAAGAGCCTTCCTTCTCTCTCACAGCAGCCTGAGTGGGTGTCCACTGTCCTACTTGTATGTCCCGGGCCTTACTATTCTCATTCTGTTGTTCCGTTTATATCAAGTTTGTGATGTTTTGATATCTGGCGACTCAAAAACATCATTGCTAGCCTCTTCCAAAAACTTCATGGCAAATCTCACGTATTTATGTCTTTATATTAAGTTTAATATCCATGTCTAATGGGTGCCCCCCCAAATAGCCATTGTGATTTTTGCTTGAGTTTTATTTATTTATAATTTGAAAAAGGTTTTCTCTTTTGAAATGGAGTCTTCACATCCAGAAGCATGGTATGTGTCTGTTTTTAGCTCAGTCTTGCTTTGATAACCCTCTGTCTGGCTTTCTTCATATAGGTCTCATGCCTTTCAGATGAAATCTATCCCAAAGTATTCAATAGCTTTGTCATTAATGTGGATATTTTTATAAGATAATTTCTAACTAGTTATATTTATTGTATAAGAAAAAAGGTGTTACGTTTTCAGCATTTTTTGCTTTAATTCAGCCACTTTCATAATTGTATTGAGATTTTCTAGCTGTACCATCATACCCAAGAGTAATGATAAATGTTGTTTTTCAACATTTGTTTTCAACTGTTTATTTCATCTTCTTGTCTTATTTCAAAGGCTAGAGCCTCCAAAAATGTGACTAGCAGAACTGGCAGTGAGCCTGCCCCTCCTGTCTGTAACTTTAATGGAAATGCTTCATATTCCACCCGTGTAACACATTTACAGATGGTGTCTGATTAATACTCTTGTGTCTAAGATGCTCATTTTATTCCTATATAGTATGTATGCTCTTTTCTATCCTATACCATTTTATCAGGAATGACTGCCCATGCATTGATATATGACCTTTGCTAATTATAAGAAAGACTTCCTAATTCTTGGAATAAACCCTAATTGATTTTTGGTGTGCCCTTTTAATATACAGCACTAAATATTCCTAAAAAATTGGTTTAAAAATTTTTTTGTTATATTTGCCATTATGTCTGTAAACTAGATTGGCTCATATTTTTCAAGTGTTTTCTTGATTATATATCTGTGTTAGGGTAATACACAATGAACTGGAATACTATATATTCCTTTTTGTGTTCTAGAGTAATTTGACTAATGTAAAAATCATCTAGCTTCCCTGGTAGCTCAGCTGGTGAAGAATCCACCTGCATTGCAGGAGACCCTGATTCAGTTCCTGGACCAGGAAGATCCCTTTGAGAAGGGATAGGTTACCCACCCCAGTATTCATGGACTCCCTGGTAGCTCAGATGGTAAAGAGTCTGCCTGCAATGCAGAGACTGGGTTTGGGAAGATCCCCTGGAGGAGAGCATGGCAACCCATCCATTCCAGGGCTTGACATCTTTTTAGTGATAGATGGTAGCTCTTTTAACAGCTTTTTAAACTTCTTTTTTGATTACCTGTCTATTTGTAATGTTAGTTACGATAAATTTAGTAATCTATATCTTGCTAGAAAATGATTCAATTTCCTCTGGAGTTTAAAGCATATTAACCTAAGATTGCCCATTTTACTTCGTTAGACTTCTTCCGTATCTATTGTTAAAACAGAAGAATTTCTGATTTGTTTTTTGTGTTAACACTTTCAAAGGGCATACACACACCCCGTCTCATGGGAGCCTAGATTTCTCCCGGAAAAAATGAGGAAACCGAGGAAAACTTGATTCAGTGGCGTGTGGATGTCACACGGCCAGTTAGGGCCAGAGTCAGAGGGGTCTCCACATTCCCCTGCGTGACACGACACCCGTGTTCTTTCCAGTTATGTTCACCCGTGGCACGTCCTCCTCGGGCCCCAAAGGTGTGACCAGCATAAGGATGGACTTCGAGCTTGAGTCTCCACCCAGCAAAGATTCCTCTACTCTCTGATCACTGACGCCCTTCGTGGTGTTTAGGGAAAGGACTTCATACTTAGACACAGGAGGCATGTTTTCAACTGTTCGAAAAGTGTAAGATGCATCTGTAGGATCACTATTTTTTTCTAGAATGAGAAGTGAAAGGCGTTCATGCACTTTGCAGATGGCTCCCAATGGACGTATTTGAAAGCATCTGTTAACCTTTGGGTGGTCAAGGATGTAGTGGGCTGTGGTTTGAGTGTACGGGTGTATAGCCACGCTTTTGAGGGTGTTGTCAGCAGCATCCCATGTTTGATACACTTTCGTAGAGGAACGTTCTGCTCTGTCCTTCAGGAGAGTAGCATATGATACACATACTCCTGTGGAACTGCTGAACTTGAGTCATGACCAAGTTTTCACATAGGTTGTGGGGACTGGATGCGATCATCTGGCCAGGCGCTGGTGCTTTGAAAGAACCGGCCTTCTAGCCACCAGTCACTAAGGGTTTTGACTGGAGAAGCCCAGTGTATCTGAGAATCCACCCTGGTTTGGGGACAACCTTCATGCCTTGTTACCCCTGGGTTCTCATGGAGCCCAGCCCCTGCCTCCCACCCCCGGGCCTCACCCCTTCCACATACTCCCGGAGCCCACCTGCTGATGTGGTGACCACAGGTCTAGCTTCTGGGGCCTTTTCCTAGTGGCAGCAAGTAGATGCTGCAGGCCTCACCCTTCCAACAACCCTTGCAGGAGGCTCAGGACTTGATCGCTGCCCCCCCGCCCAGCCAGCCCCGGTGTCTCCCTTCCAACTCCAGTCTCCTCGGTGCCCAGGGTAGACACAGAAACCCTTGTCATTTCCAGGGCTGTTGAGAATCAATCAGTAACTTGACTCACTGCTCCTCCCGTGGTCTCTCTGTCCACATTGATCATCAGCAGATACTGAACGTGGGCTGCAGGCCTCCACAGGCCCCTCTGGCTCACCTGGCCACATGCTTGTTGCCAGCCCATCAGCCTGCCATCCAGTAAGAAGATCCTCTCTTTCCTCCTGGCTCACTCCTCCCTGCAGAAAGCTGCCCTGTGCCCAGACTGGTCCTATCCCTCCTCAGGGCTCCCCAGCACCGTGGACAGCGTCCCAGGCCCTGTAAGCACCTCCCAGGGGTGCAGAATGAGATCTAGGCAAGCAGGCCAGCTCCGTGGTCCTTGCAGCCTCCAAATGCAGGACACTACACTCGCCAGGATTAAATCCCTGTGGGTCTCAAAGTCTCAGACTTAAAGGACCTTAACCAACAGTGGAGCTGCGGCATAATATGGTAGCAGTCAACAAAAAGAAACACCGTTCACAGGACTTCCCTAGTGGTCCAGTGGCTAAGACTCCACTCTCCCAAAGCAGGGGGCCCGAGTTCGATCCCTGGTGAGGGAACTAGACCCCACATGCTGCCACTAAGAGTTTGCATGCCACAACTAAGACCTGGCACAGCCAAACAAACAAATCGGCAGTGCCGTTCACATCCCAGCTGTCGTGAGCGTAAGTCAGCCTGTATGAGGGCTGGGGATGAAAGCAGTCTGGACCCACACCCCTACTGACGCCCTTACTGCCCAGAGCAGACTTTCACCGTGTGTGTGTTCAGTGAGCCAGGGGACAGGCCAAGTGAATGAACGGCTGGGGGCAAGAGGGTGCCCTCCTCGGCCAGGCCCGGCCCTGCCCTGCGGGCTCAGTCGCTTTGCTTCCCGCTCTGCGGCTGGTCAGCCCAGCCTCCCGCGTTCCAGGCGAATCTGCACCTGCCGTCAGGCCTCCGGGCCTCTCTGACTCCTGGCTCAAGTTCCTCATGAAGCGGGGCCTCCCAGGCCCCACCCTTGCCTGAGGCGCCCAGAGCTAAGGCAATTCATTATTTACTAAAGGGATCAATTTTCTGTTCTGTTTTGCCCAGACCGCTGTGGAGTGGGCTGAGAAGATGCCCAGAGGTCCACGGCCCTTATCGCCCAAGGAAATGGCAAACCAGGAGTTGCTGGCTCGCCTGCACAAGGCCGTGACCTCCCACTACCACGCCATCGCCCAGGAGTTCGAGAACTTTGACACCATGAAGACAAACACCGCCTCCAGGGATGAGTTCCGGTCCATCTGTACTCGCCATGTCCAGGTTCTCACCGACGAGCAGTAAGGACCGCATTCACTCCCTAAGTCGAAAAGTGCCACATCTTTGGAAAACTTTTGGCACAATTAACCTTTCAGGAAAGGAGAGTGGCTTTCAGAGCAGGCGAAGCTGGACGCTGAAGGTCTTCATGGCTCTGCGTAAAGCGTGTTATAAAAGGCCTTAGAACTGTGTGGGTCTGGCTGAGGGAAACGGGCCCCACAGGGAAAGCCTGTCCCAATGAGGCAATTTAGACCAGCCCACGGTGACTGCCTAAAGACTGTGACTACGCAGCTGCATTAGGGAGAGCAACTCAGGCATTTCTGAACATTCCAGATGTGATGCTTCTAAAGCAGACACCTCTAGGAAGTGAGAGCAATGCGGGCGGGCTTGGACTTCAACCCTGCTTCTGCACCCGTCCAGCTGGGGACCGTGGCGCACTCAGCCTCTCTGAGCTTTGGTGTCCTTCCCTAGGAGACGGGACGGCACTCCCCAGGCCGGTCCAGGTGCCCTCCACCCAGGCTGCGGTTCTGCCTTCTCCATCTTTGACCCCTGCTGTCTCTGCCTGCCCCCGGCCCCGCCCCCTTGTATCTCTCTGAATTCTTTTCTGACCACGCCTTTCCCTGCTGGAGCTGACCACGCCCACCTTTGCCCTACCCCCCACCCAGCTCTCCATCATCTGCCAGATGTGTATAAGAGACCAGGTGGGGGAGAAGGGGTTACTGTTGTTGTTTTAAATCTTACTAAAGAGACACAGGAGCCTTCTGTTCCTGTAACAGGTATGGAATGCACCATCCCAATTAGAATGCAAGTCATGTCACCTTTATTTTTAAAATCGAATTAAACTCAGCTCCAGCTCCCATTACCCCCTCTTATTCCTTCCCCGGATCATTCCGGGCCCCAGCTGATCCAGAGAGACGGCCAGTTTCTCTCCACACATGAGCCAGGGTGGGGGTTGGAGATGGGGGTGAGGCTGGACAGAGTGGGTGCTCAGCACGTCCCACGGGTAGACCATGTCCACGTCCCCCACCCAGACCCCAATAGCCCAGGGCTGAGCAGCCAGTAACACAGAGCACCAATGATCGGAACACACACGTGGCTGTCCCTCCCCCCAGAAAGTGCACTGCCGCCAGCCTGCTCCTGCTCTCAGACAAACCGAGGCCCCGTCCATGCCCGGAGAATAATTCAGACGAAAAAGGAAATCCAGAACACTCACGAAAGCAACCCAGCCTGCCCTCTTCCTCCTGGTTCCGCTGAGACCTAGCCCGGGCGCTTCCTACAGCTCCCCGTGTGGGCATGTCACTGTCTCGCCCCCCTACCCCAGAGCTGGGAGAGACTCCACTCCAACCTCAAGACTCCTAGTCTCAGAGTTGTAGGGTAAGGACTGAAAATAACCTTGGGTGATCCTCACACCCACCCTCCAGCCCTACTCAGGCTGATGAACTCACTACCCTAAAGAACAAATTTGTAAAAGATACTACTAATAGAACATCAGATTTTACTTTCCTAAAATACCAGCTTGTTTTAGGCATCATGATCATTTTTTTGCTAAGAAAAGTTAAGCGCTCTTTCCAAAGAATTCTGTCCCAAAGAACAACCACACCAAGTGAAGCTGTTTGAAATACTTTTCTCCACTGCTACAAATGGATGGAAGCCTTTCAAATTAATACAGTTGCCTTTATTATTCTATGGAGCCAACTAATAAAGGTTTTGCTAATAAAGATTTTTCATTCCATCTAAATGAGTAAAATTTTACTCTAATTATAGATGTAAATTAATGACATGCTGGCGTATCTGGCATTCTCAACAGAGAATTTGATTTTAATGGTCTACGAAGAAAAAGCTTCACCATCCGCAGCACAGACACCCCCACCCTCCACCCCATATCCCCTGCCACACAATCAAGCACTTACTTTTAAACGCTGCCTTCTAAAAATACACGGACATATCTCAGAGACAGACTGCATCATCAAAAGCGTCAAAGTCTGGCATAAGTACCGCGGTTTAAGTTGGGTGATGATTAGCAGAAATTGTGCTATATTGGGGAAGGCTGCTTCTAGATACAGGCTGGTAAACAGAAAGCAAAATCCCCCAAGAGCCATATGTTTTCTCCTCGCATGAGCTGCTTAGCCAACAGCCTTCTCAGGTGGATGGTCCTGAGTCTGGCAGAGTAAGACACAGAGGTAACGTGCACACTGGACTAGACACGTCTAGACCCTCCATCCCAGCATGTGGACGAGTCCACCGGAGACAGTGGGACAGGTCCAATAGCTTGCCGGTACAGATTCTAGGACTTAGTTTATCTACGTTATAAACTTATCTCTAAAAGATCTAGTCATCGTGAATCCGAGGGGCCAGCTTTCTTGACTTAACAGAGCTCCCTAAGTCGAAAAGTGCCACATCTTTGGAAAACTTTTGGCACAATTAACCTTTCAGGAAAGGAGAGTGGCTTTCAGAGCAGGCGAAGCTGGACGCTGAAGGTCTTCATGGCTCTGCGTAAAGCGTGTTATAAAAGGCCTTAGAACTGTGTGGGTCTGGCTGAGGGAAACGGGCCCCACAGGGAAAGCCTGTCCCAATGAGGCAATTTAGACCAGCCCACGGTGACTGCCTAAAGACTGTGACTACGCAGCTGCATTAGGGAGAGCAACTCAGGCATTTCTGAACATTCCAGATGTGATGCTTCTAAAGCAGACACCTCTAGGAAGTGAGAGCAATGCGGGCGGGCTTGGACTTCAACCCTGCTTCTGCACCCGTCCAGCTGGGGACCGTGGCGCACTCAGCCTCTCTGAGCTTTGGTGTCCTTCCCTAGGAGACGGGACGGCACTCCCCAGGCCGGTCCAGGTGCCCTCCACCCAGGCTGCGGTTCTGCCTTCTCCATCTTTGACCCCTGCTGTCTCTGCCTGCCCCCGGCCCCGCCCCCTTGTATCTCTCTGAATTCTTTTCTGACCACGCCTTTCCCTGCTGGAGCTGACCACGCCCACCTTTGCCCTACCCCCCACCCAGCTCTCCATCATCTGCCTACCCCTTGGCTCACTCTTGCGAGTCCTTGCGCACAGCGCTGTCTGTCTTGGCTGCACAGTGAGCGCCCAAAGGCAGCAGACACCCTCTCCTTCACTGAGGAGTAGACTTCTGGTCCTCTGAACAGAGTGCTGACTTCAGGTCCGGGGGAGCCAAGGAGGGCCTGCTCCCTGCCTCCCTTGAGTCTGCATCCCAGGAGGGTAGAGAGAGATTAAGTGCCTGTGGGAACATCATTTCTGTGATTCCACACCACTCTCTGCTGTAAAGGGAGGTGCAGCATGCTAGGAGAGCAGAGCTAGGGGCTGGTCTGGACCCAAGGGGTCAGGGTGCATTCCTTGAGGACACAGTGCTGGGATGTGGGCCCAGGAGACACACCCTGCTCATGGGGGTCTTTGTTCCTTGAGGGGCAGACGGACAGTAAACAGAATATATTAAGATATGTGTATGTTGGATGGCCATAGAGGCAAAAAATAAAAACCAGGGAAGAGGGCAGTGCTGGGGAATTGCAGGGAGGGTGGGGGCAATACACTGTGAGGGCGGCAGTCAGGGGAAGCCCCTGAGAAGGAGACTTCTGATTAAAGACCAGGCCAGGGGGGTGGCTGGGAGCAGACGAGGTCGGATCACAGATGTGTTTAGGACCTGGAACTCAATGAATCTGAGTGAAAGAGAGAGAAGAGGGGCAGAAGATAAGGAGACCGAAGGAGCCGGGGATGTGGTGCTGTGGGGGTGGGGGTGGGGCAACAGGGTAGGGGGGTGTTGGGTGCCTCACTGATCTGATGTCCAGTCACACACCTTTGGTCCCACTTCCGCTTCCTGTTCACTTCCTCTTTTGCTCAACCGCATCTGCACTTGCCCTTTCAGGGACAAGTAAGCCAGAGAGCTTCTCTATTTCATGCTCATCCTCAAAAGATAGTTTGGCTGGGGATAGAATTCTAAATCCAAGTGTTCCCCCCCTGACACTTTTAAAGCAATCTCTTAGCTGCCTTCCAGCATCTCTCTGTGCGGGTGAGACAGCTGCTAATTATCACATGCTTTCTCCAGGGCCCAGGTCCCAGCGAGGAAGAAAGGCAGGGTCTGCCTGTGCCAGTTGCCTTTTACCAGAGGCCCTGCACGGAGACTGGGGGTGAGGTGTGAGGAGACGGGGGCCAGCTGGGCGGTTGCGATAAGTCCCAAATGCTCCACACACAGCTCGCCCAGGCGGTTCAACCCTGGACGTGGTCCCCACTTGCCAGACGGTCCCGAAGCGGCCTCGGCTGGTCTCAGCCTCTGTGGCCACTGTCCCAAGGACCCTCACTTCCCCTCCACAAAGCAGATTTACTTCACTGATCAAAACGAAAGCAACATGCAACTGTAGATGTGATAAATGACACTGAACTACACACACACACACACACACACACACACACGAAGTTGTTACATAAGATGTAACCTTGGAGGGAAGCTGGGTGGAGGATCCTGGGGACCTCTCTGTATCATCGTTGGAACATCCTGCAAACCTGTAATTATTTCACAATTAAAAGCTTAGCACAAAAAGCTTAGACAAGTCAAGAAGATTGTCCCAAACTAAACCATTTCTCCTTCTCAGGGCCTGGAACGTTCTCCCACTCTTCCTCAGCCCTCACTACATCTTGTCCAGACTTTCAAGCAGTGTCGGACGTGGTCCCTTTTAATTGGCCCCAGTGGAGCGAGCAAGCCAAGTGGCTTTCTGACCAAGTCGAGGCACAGGGCAGGAACGTTCCTCCTTGGCCTCAGGATCGGAGATGTGGGCTGGAAGCTGGGCCCTAGGAGCTGTAAAAAAAACAACATGGAAGTTAAATCACCATTCTTCTCAGCTCCCTGAAAGCCCTCGGGCCACCTAGAGTGGCTCCCGTGGCGCTGAGTGGTTTGGTGGCGTCCCAGTGACAGGGCCCTTACTCAGCCCGGCAGCAGCAGATGCGCTGAGGCCAAGGCCATGAACTGCTCCCCGACCTCCAGACGCCTGTCTCCTCCTCTCCTGAGAGGGCACTGTTTGCCCTGAGGGTGACTGACACTGCACAGCGGCCCCGGGCTGTTCGCAGGGCTCTGGGGCTGTTCTGCAGGAGGGAGCCTTGCCGGGCTCCCCGGGGACCCAGAAGGCTGGGGTTTGATTTGCATTTTCCCCTAGAACATTCTTCCGTCTCCTGCAGCTCAGTCTCTGTGACTAATGGCAAGATTTAATGGCCTTAAAGTGCTCGCTAAGGGCCCAATTCAGTTAAAAAATGTCCCGCAGAAGCCGCGGATAACCCGTGCCCACACCCAACCCTGCTTTCCCAGGAAGCTGGGGCTGGCCAGCCAGGTGTTTCCCATTTTTCAATTTTTGTTTAACTTGACGTGAGCCCGGGACCCAGCAAAGGAGCACACTGCCTTCACCGGCTTCTGGCCCCTTTGCCTAGTGTGTGCGCTGACCCAAGGGTGACCTCTGCTGCTTTGCCAGTTTGACAGGCTCTGGGAAGAGATGCCCGTCAACTCCAAGGGGAGGCTGAAGTACCTGGACTTCCTGAGCAGCTTCAACACGGACAAGCCGGCCACACCGCCGGCCACGGGCGACTCGGCCAAGGCGCAGAGAGGGAGCAGCGTCCCCGAGGTCTCAGATCGGGGCTGGTCCGCAGGGTCGTTGCCCACTCGCGACCCGAAAGCGGGGTCCAAGCCACAGAGTCACCCCTGCGTGAGTTCCTTCCCATCTCTCAGCGTCTCACCGGGTCCATGTTCTCCCCAGGCCAGGGACCTCGTGTCCCCAAGGGTTCAGGTGACAGAGAAAGTGTCTTAGGATGAGCCCCTGGCCTGGGGGCGGGTTCTGGAGAGGAGCCACTGGTGGGTCCTCTCAGTCACCTGCCTTGGAGGGGAGGGAGGTGTGGGCATTGGGGGCAGAAGAGATGGAGGGGAA
>SJYC01003814.1:0-12672 GCA_006408675.1 Madoqua kirkii | reverse complement strand
GGCAGGACCTGGGGGAGGGGGCAGGTCAGCCATTGTCAAGGGCATTGTCACCCAGGAACACAGATGCCCCAGGGTGGACAGATCTGCTGAGGGCCACGTACCAAGAGGTAAGGGGTGTTAATGCCCATTTTACTGTTGAAGATCCAAGACTCTTAAGAGGGACCCATGTGGGTTCAGGGTCCCTTGTTAGCACAGAGAGACCCGACGGCAAACTCAGGCTGTCTGACCGCACAGCCCTGGTCCTGGGCCGAGCCCCCAGCCCGGGATGAAAGGAGGGGCTCAGTCTCGCAGAGGGTCTCCCTTCCTCTGTAAGAATCATGACAAGGTTTCTGGTGGGGGGCAGTGGTATTTGAGGGGATGGCAACCAGGCACGTGAGCACCCACCTCCACGCTTCATGCGGGGTGAGCCATCCAAGACGGAGCTGGTTACTCATTCATTCTGTCAACACGTGTCTACTGCCCACCTACTGTGTGCCAAGAATGAACACCGGCCCCTGCTCTTGTAGAGTTCATGATCTCATAGGGGATGATGGGCAAGCCAGTGAACCTGTAAGTGGAGTGGTTAGTGCATTACAGGTGGTGAGTGGATCAGACTCAAGGGGGTCAGAGAACCCCAAGGACATCCACGTCCCAGTCCCCGAAACCTGTGATGTGTACCTTACCCGCCGAGGGGGAATCAAGGTTGCAGATGGAGTTAGAGCTGCTTATCAGCTAACAAGATTGTCCCCACGTGTCCAGGGGCCCCAGCTGGCCATGTCCAGTCGATGGGGACACAGAGGCACACAGGGCATGCAGGAGAGACTCAGTTTGAGAAAGACCCACCTACCACTGCCTGGTGGCTCAGATGACAAAGAATCTGTCTGCAACACAGGAGACGTGGGTTCAGTCAGGGGTTGGAAAGATCCGCTGGAGAAGGAAATGGCAACCCACTCCAGTATTCTTGCCTGGAGAATCCCATGGACAGAGGAGCCTGGCAGGCTACAGTCCATAGGATCACAAAGAGTTGGACACGACTGAGTGACTCACACACACACACACACACATACACACACACACACACCTATCGTTGCAGCTTTGAAAGTGGAGGACAAACGGGGCCTTGAGCCAGGAAATGTGGGGCCCTCTAGAAGCCAGTAAGGAAAAGGCTATATCTGCACCCGAAACTGTTCTGGTTAAAATGGCAACAGCAGCACTTTCGTTCTGTCATTCTCCTTCTGAAATAACACCGCCTATGAATTATGCACCTCAAGGCCGGGTCACATCTGTAGGTTTCTCCTATGCCGTCCCTCTAGAATCTCCAGGTACAAGACCGTTTTCTTTCTTGCTAGACCCCCTTGAGCGTGAGCGGGACCCCGCCCCTGCAGAACTGCGAGCCCATCGAGACCAAGCTTCGCAAGAAGATCCAGGGCTGCTGGCGTGAGCTGCTACGCGAGTGCAAGGAGAGGGACCCCAACAAGCAGGGCGAGATCCCCGGCGCCGAGTTCCTGGGTGCGTCCCACTCTGTCCCCCCAGGGTGCTCGGGGCCACCTCCCGGCCCAGGTCCCCTCCTCCCGGTGGAGCCCAGGCAACCTGCGGGAGCACCTGGGGGACAAGGGCTCCTGATGCCTCCGCCCTCACCAGGCAGGTCCACACCCACTGGATCAAGTCAGCACACGCGACTCTCAGGCTAGAACATGCAGGCCGGTCGCAGTCTCTGGGCAGAATATAAACAGGGACGGGCTTTGAGAGCCCAGGCAGGTGGCCCGGGGCCCTGGGGCAGCCAGGGACACAGCTCGGCACTGTTGGCTCAGTGTTCGCCATGTATCACTTTGGTAAACTTCAAATGGGCTTCCCTGGTGGCTCAGAGGGTAAAGAATCCACTTGCAATGCAGGAGACCCAGGTTCAATCCCTGGGTCAGGAAGACCCCCTGGAGAAGGGGATGGCTACCCACTCCTGTTTTCTTGCCTGGAGAATCCCATGGACCGGAGGAGCCTGGCGCCGGCTACAGTCCATGGGGTCGCAAAGAATCGGACCCAACTGAGCAACTCATAGCAACGGCCCCCCACTCCAGTGCTCTTGCCTGGAGAACCCCATGGACGGAGGAGCCTGGTGGGCTAACCGTCCATGGGGTCACTGAGTCGGGCATGACTGAGCTACTTCACTTTCACTTTTCACTTTTATGCATTGGAGAAGGAACTGGCAACCCACTCCAGTGTTCTTGCCTGGAGAATCCCAGGGATGGGGTAGCCTGGTGGGCTGCCATCTCTGGGGTCGCACAGAGTCGGACACGACTGAAGCGACTTAGCAGCAGCAGAGCGACTCATAATTACTTGCCTACTTACCACTTTGGTAAACTTCAAATATTTATAAAAATCAATTGGATTTACGCTCCCTCTAATTGCTGCATACTGTTGATGCAACGAAAACCCAGAGCAACCAAAAATAACTAATTAAAAAGAAAGAAAGCCAGACACAGATCCTCAAAGTGCATGGTGATTGTCTCTTCAGAGAGGTCCTTGTGTTCTGGAAGGGAATTTTAAGATCATCATTAGAGTGAAAACCCCAAATGCACAATTTGGAGTAGCCTAGCACAGGGTCGGACACGACTGAGGCAACTTAGCAGCAGCAGCAGCACCAGAAGACCCCTGAGAGTGTATCTCTGAACCCAGTTGAAAACGCTTGTGCAGAGGGCCAAGTCTGAATTCCTGACCCCAGGGGAGCCCCTGCCAGGCCCACACCCCAGCACATGGAACCTTCCCCTCTCCCCACCTACCCGGCCCTGCCCGACTCCCCTGCGGTGGGAACCCCGCTCTGCGCTCTTGCTGCCTGTGGTCGTGGCCCCCACGGCGCTGTGTTCCTACTGCTGTGACTGTAGCAACGGAGACCAGGCAAAGCTGGGCCAGCAGGCTAAGCCAGGGCAGAGGGAGTCCAGCAGGATGCCGGGTCCCCTCCGTCCCAGCCACACGTACCCTGCCACCTGCCTATGTGTTTCCACATCCGTCCAGCCAGCGGCTGCAAGCCTATGAAGCAAGGACCCGGCTGGGGAGTCTCAGCAAGTGATGAGTGATGAGTGATGAGTGAGTGAAAGCTGTGATCGAACCAAGAGGGAACCGCCCGCCACCAAGTGAACCGATGTGCTTGCCTTCAGCTCTCGTGGAGAAATTCAACCTGGACATCACCAGAGACGAGTGCCAGCAGCTCCTCGTCAAGTACGATTTGAAGAACAATGGGAAGTTCGCTTACTGCAGCTTCATCCAGAGCTGCGTCCTCCTGTTAAAAGCAAAGGAGACCTCGCTGATGCAGAGAATGAAAATCCAGAATGCGAATAAAATGGTACGGGAATCACCCTGAGGACAGGGGTGGGGCTGGGCTAGAAGGGTTTCTTTCATTTTCCTCAACTCCTCCTAAACTCTGTCGTCTCACTGCATGCAAGCAGTGCATGTGTGAACCTTTACAAACCTGTACAGGTCTGGAGACCCCAGGCTGGGAACAGGTAGCCGGGATCCAAGGCTCGCAAGCCGGTTGAGTGCCACCTGCCCGAGGGGACCTCTGTGGGTTGACAGAGGGAGCAGAGTCGGTGGCTCACAGGGCCGACGGGAGCAGATTTCGGTCACTTAACCGGAGGCGCAGGTGGGGGAGGGGGGCGGCCACAGTGACGGGAAACACCTGTGCCTTACACGCAGCTGCTTGCTCGCTCATCAGGCGATGGAGACGGCAGACCTTGCTCAGAGACGCGTGGTCTTTCTTGCATAAGCTGCACCCACGATGCGGTGTCTGCTGCCCTGTTGTTGCTTCTTTGAAGAGGAATGAGACCCTAAAGATGCTTAAATCTTGCAACTGGAGGGCCCCTGGGTTTTTACCTTTTTTCTGTCATTTGTAACTATATGATTCTCACCCACACCCAGGTCAATCACACTGTTAAGGACATGCCTTTCTCAAGTCTTTCCAAAGCGTGAAGACTTTTCCACACTCATGCTCTATCATCTGTAACACTGAATTGAGTTACACTGAATTAAATAAGCACAAACAGGCGTTGTTGACTTGGAGACAAACACAGCCTATGCCAGTCACCCTCAGACCCAGCTGTGGGGACCAGAGGTGTGGGGCAAGCCCAGCAGCCCCCGCCCAGATCCCCACGCAGGCCCCTGCATCCCAGCAGTGGCCGAGTGATGGTGTGCCAGCCAGCAAACAGTGGATTCCATGCAGCGAAATCTGTCATTTTGTGCAAAATCGAGCCGCATCTCACCATAGTTTCTAGTTTAGACAAGCAAGAGCGAGCACCAAAGGCTTACAACAAACTATGGAAGAAAAACTTAGCTTTATGACAATTATTTCTCTAGCTCAGTTATTCTCTTAAGTAGACAAAATACTTTCCTTGTTCAATTGTCAGAGGGCCGGCCTGCGAGCATAACTGGAGAGCCAGGGAGACGCCTGCCCGCTCTGGCCCTCCTCTGCTTCTTTGGGCCTCAGATCTGTAAGTGAGGTGGCCTGCTGGGAAGAGGCTCCACGCCCCCTTCCAAGCCCCCCATGTGCAGATGCTGGCCTGCTGCTAGGTGAATCGCCTGCCCTCACAGAGGCGTCCAAAGGCTGCTCATGGACTGCGTGGGGGCGGGGCTGACTGAGATTGTGTATGGGAGGTGAGAGGCGCTCTGGGATAGGAACCCCAGCCCCCAACCAGGAGCCTGGGCCCCCGGGCAGGTGTCCCAGCTCACCTCCGTGTGCCCCTGCCTTGCCCCCAGCTCTGGTCATTCCCCAAACCCAACCACAGCCTCCACTCCGCAGCTCAGGACACTCCTGCCTTCCATCCAGGAGCCCACCCTGGGCCTGGTTGACAGGTGGCGAGACTCCCGGGAGCCTCTCCCAGGAAGGAGTGGGACCAGGGCCCGCCCTGCCCTTGCCTGGTCCCCTCTGCAGACGGCCCCCGGCCCCACCACGCCAGCGTCTCAAGGGCCATTTCCTTTCCTGGCGCTTTGAGGCTCTCTCTGTAGCCTTAACAGCAGACACACTCCTCTGAGGAAGTGAGCTGGGGCTTTGCCTTTTTTTTTTTAACAATTCCAGTTATCTATTTATTTTGCTGAGCTGGGTCTTTTTCGCTGCACAGGCTTTTGTCTCGGCAGCGAGCAGGGCTACTCTCGAGTGGCGCTGCGTGGGCTTCTCACCGCGGCAGCTTCTCCTGTTGCAGAGCACAGGCTCCAGGCATGTGGGTTTCAGTAGCTGCAGCTCCCAGGCTCTAGACCACAAGCTTTCCCTGGTGGCTCAGACGGTAAAGTGTCTGCCTGCAGTGCCAGAGACCCGGGTTCGATCCCTGGGTTGGGAAGATCCCCTAGAGAAGGAAACAGCACCCCACTCCAGTACTCTTGCCTGGAAAATCCCATGGACAAAGGAGCCTGGTAGGTTACAGCCACGGGGTCGCAAAGAGTCGGACACGACTGAGCGACTTCACTTTCAGCGGTTGTGGGGCACTGGCTGAGTTGCTCCGAGGCACGTGGAATCTTCCAGGACCAGGGATCTAACCCGTGTCTCTCCTGCATTTGTAGGCAGATTCTTAACAACCGGGCCACCAGGGGAGCCCCGGGACTTTGCTTCCGGGGCCACTGCTGGCGGCCAAGGACCCCTGGGTGGATTGGTGTCCTGGGCTGGGCTGGGAAAATCCTTTCTCAAGCCGGACTTAAGTGTGGGGAGAGCAGGTGCTCACAGAATCCCTTCTCTCCCGTGGGTGGGGACCAGCTGATCGGTAAATCGGCCGCTGATGAAGCTACAGGGCATCTGGTGAGTTTCTATCATAGGTGCTAAAGGATGTAAAAATTGAAAGCAATTTAACATTGCGCTAATGTGTTTTACGTGGTGCCATGTTAAAAATTAAACTTTCCCAAAATGTATTACACACTATTGCCTACAGTTCACCTCTGTGATATTCAGACATGTGTTGGGGCTAAATCATGCTAAAATATCTTGTTTTCAAATCTAATAGCACCTAAATGAAATAATCACAGTGTAGTGTGCTGTCTAATTACTAGATATAATTACAACCTTGCAATTTTTTAAAAACTCTGTTCGTTATAAGAACCTACTAGAAGATCCAAATCGAACCTCTTTTTTTTCCCTCCTCAAACTATTTCGGTTATCGGCCTGGCCATCCCCTCAAACACATGGGGAGGGGTTCCCTGGGAGGTGGTCTGGTAGTGTTGGCATCAAACAGAGCCCCGAGGGGTCCTGCCCCTGCCCCTTTGCCTCCCTGAGCCTCCATTTCCCAATCCAGGAAATGGGGATGAAGAGACCTACCTTCCTCCCAGGAGATGCTGTTTGTGATGGGCTTTGTTTAGTCACTAAATCATGTCCTAGTCTTTGCATCCCCATGGACTGCAGCCTGCCAGGCTCCTCTGTCCACAGGATTCTCCAGGCAAGAACGCTGGAGTGGGTTGCCATTTCCTCCTCCAGGGGATCTTCCCGACTCAGGGATCGAACCTGCATCTCCTATGTTGGCAGGCAGATTCTTTACCTCCGAGCCACCTGGGACAAGCCTGCAGACTCCCTTCCAGCTGGGAACCCTGGGTGGGGAGTGAGCCCTGGAGGCCAAGAAGGAAGCAAGGCCCAGGAGAGGAGCTCAGAGCCCCTTCCTTCCCGCTCGGGCCACAGCCTGTCCACACCTTCCCACCGAAGAGCTCCTTTCTCACCTCCTTGTGGGTTTTGGCTCTCCTCCCAGAAAGAGGCCGGCGCCGAGACCTGCTCCTTTTACTCCGCCTTGCTTCGGATTCAGCCCAAGATCGTGCACTGCTGGAGGCCGATGCGGCGCACCTTCAAGGCCTACGACGAGGGCGGGACGGGGCTTCTCAGTGTGGCTGACTTCAGGAAGGTGAGCACGGCTCTTGCGGGGCTTTTCGCTCCAAATAGGACGGGGTTGCCAAATGCCACGGCCAGAAAAACCTCACCAAAGGAGCCCCAGCCCCGGAGGAAGGCCCAGGCATCAGGCATGGGCAAGCTGTCCACGTCTCACCTCCTGGGCTTCCAGCACAAGTGGACGCTCTTGTCGTCCGCTGCCAACCCCAGGCTGACCCGCCCCAAAGCTTTCTAGAATCCCGCCGGGCCTTCCCGAGGCACCAACACCTGAGTGCAGCCGTCTGCTGCCGCCGCTCCTCAGAGCCCTGCCTACACCCTGCACAAGGCCTCAGAGCAGAATGACGACCTTGGGGACTGAAGCACGTCCCGGGCGTGGCTACTCAGGGTCCGAGGACCCCAGCCCTGCCCTGCAAGAGCCCCCCGCTCAGCCCTCCCCTCTCCCTCCGCCGTCCTGGCATGGAGGGGCTGCCCACCCCGGACCATGCAGTCTGGCCAATCAGCTACTCCAGTAGAGACTGGACTCCGGGGCCTCTCCTGCCGATCTCCTCGCCCGCCCCAGTCTGTCAGCTGTGATCACAATGCCCCCCAACAGCCCCACCTCTGGAACAGAATCTATGCTAGACTTTATCCTGCAGAACCTTTGGAGGTTAACCTTTGGAGGGTTTCCTACCAAAGGAAAGAAACGGGCCACCCTCGAGGGTGACTTAAAACTCCCACACTTGGAATAACACAGAACTCCTCAAATTGTCAGCGGGCCTGCCCCCACTCTGCTTCTCTCTCCCATCCCCGCCCTAGCTAACCACTGAGGCTGAGAATAATTGAAGTCTAGAACGTTAGATTAAAAATCAAATATTACAGCCAGGAAAAAAAACTCAGTCAAGACATCAAAGCAAGAAAGGGTTATTACCTCTCAGTGCACTTAGGAAAAATATACTCCTTAGATTTCTCTGTGCTTCAACAACTAAAACAAAAAAATTTTTATGTAAAAACTTTTTCTTAAATAGTGATGCAGGCAGGTGAATGGCAGTTAGTGGGTGTGAATTTGCAAGGACCCCATGCAGGGCACTAGAGAATGAAGGGCCCCCTGGAGCAACCCCCCCCCCCGCCCAGGTCAGCCCAGGCCTGGGCTCCAGGGTTGGCAGCGGCTGCTCTGGAGGGCCCCAGGCTGCCCCACTGAGCTCAGGACCTGTCTCTTATACACATCTAGATGTGTATAAGAGACAGGTGGATGGGGCCAGGCCTGTCGCTGGCGGTGGAGAATAAATACCCTGTCACCTCCCCCAGGTGGCCTCCAGCTCTCAGCACTGGTTAGTCACTCACTCATGTCCAACTCTTTGCAAGACTATAGCGTGCCAGACTCCTCTGCCCATGGGATTCTCCAGGCAAGAGTACTGGAGGTTGCCATGCCCTTCTCCAGGGGATCTTGCCGACCCATGGATCAAACGTGGGTTGCCCGCATTGCAGGCAGATTCTTTACTGTCTGAACCACCAGAGAAGCGCCGGTCCATACTTGGGGTCAAATACAGTTCTCAGCCAGAGAAGAGAAGGAAGGTAATGCCCTAGGAACTTGGGGTGGGTGACAAGCAGGGAGAGGGCAAGAGAAATGGAGACGTAGCCCTTGGCAGTGAGACCGGATGGGTGCTGGGCCCTCCGGACACCCAGGTTCACTCCCCTTTCTTGCTCTCAGCCCGTCAGCCCCAGAGGCAGGCCAGCTGACCTCAGCCCCGCGGGCCCGGGCCAGTCCTGCTGGCCCTGGAGGAAACTTGGGTTCTTCCAACCCTACTCTCTAGCCTCCTCTGAGAAATGAATTATAACACAAAATATACATAGGAAATGTATAGCCTAACCTTCATATTAATTTAATAACATTTCTATCAGTTTGTCTCAGTTGCATGTAACAGAGGTGAAATAAATCACAGCAGGTTAGACATGGTAGTTCTCTTCTCATGTGTAAAAGAACGCCAGAGTAGGAAGTCCAGAGCTGGCATGGTGTCTGGACTCTCATCAGGGACATCTGTATTTTTTTTTTCTACCATCCTCAACACCTGGATTCCTTCCCCCAAGGTCGCCTCATAGCCCAAGACGGCTGCCAGAGCCCCAGCATCACTTTAGCATTCCAGGCAGCAAAGAGAGAAGGAGGGCATGCCTGTTTTCTTTAGAGGAAGCTTCCTAAAAGTCCAGCATGGCATTCTCATTTCATTTTAGTGGCCAGAACTGTGAGAGAGGCTGAGAATTGTCACCTTTCATTTTGGCTGGGCACACAGTAGCCTGGAAGAAAATCAGGGTCTGATAATGGAAGGGAAAGGGCCAAAAGACAGCTGCCAGAGCCCCAGCATCACTTCAGCATTCCAGGCAGCAAAGAGAGAAGGAGGGCATGCCTGTTTTCTTTAGAGGAAGCTTCCTAAAAGTCCAGCATGGCATTCTCATTTCATTTTAGTGGCCAGAACTGTGAGAGAGGCTGAGAATTGTCACCTTTCATTTTGGCTGGGCACACAGTAGCCTGGAAGAAAATCAGGGTCTGATAATGGAAGGGAAAGGGCCAATGGATATTGGCCGGGAAACCAGCAGGCTCTGCCATGGGATGCATTACTGTTGAGTCATAATTGCTCGCTGAAGCCTGCACCTGCCCTCCCCCCCTCCCTTGAAGCTGCACCCCAAGGCCTCCCACCTGGTTAGGGCTCTGTGGCCAGTCTCCCCTCCAGTCCCCTCCGCTCTGTCCATCTTCCTTGTCCTCCATGTTGACCAGCCTCACAGCACCTGTGTTGCTGGACAGGGCTGCCTTGTTGGAGGGGTGGGGGGTGTGAGGGGAGGGCCTGACTCTGGAGGTGGGCTGTCCAGGCTCGGGGCGGGAGGAGAGGTAGGCAAGGGCCCAGCCCCTTCCTGGCAGCCAGCCTCCTTGGTCTTGGTCTTGAACGGCTCCAGTACCAGGGGCGGCTCCTCTGCTCCGCAGGTCCTGAGGCAGTACAGCATCAACCTCTCCGAGGAGGAGTTCTTCCACATCCTGGAGTACTACGACAAGACGCTGTCTTCAAAAATCTCCTACAACGACTTCCTCCGGGCCTTCCTCCAGTAGGGGCCCCGCACCGGGAGCCCAGCGCCGACAGACAGGGATCTCAGGGCCTGTCCTCACGCCTCGGGAAATCTATCAGCAGAGGGCCTCATGAATGTCCGGGGCATCCCCCCAGGCATAGCCCACACCCACACCCACACCCAACCTGCATCTTTCTGAGGTCAGCCCAGGCCTGGGCTCCAGGGTTGGCAGCGGCTGCTCTGGGGGCCCCAGGCTGCCCCACTGAGCTCAGGACCCCTCTTAGTCTGAGCAGATTAAAATGTTAGCCTTTGCAAGAATGATTCTTGAGACTGTAAAAGAACCACCAACAATAAACTTGGAAACTCAGAATTTCTGCCAGTTTTATTCGTTAAGAGCCTGCTGGGTGACTCAGGGACAGCTCCTTCCTCCACACTGGCCCTGGGGCTTCCCCGACATGGGTCAGACCTGTGCCCCTGCCAGGCTTGTCCACAGGGCCCCTTCTCTGTCCTGGGGGCACAGGCACCAGCCGGGCCCCACGAGGAGCGGCCGACATCTGAGTTGGGCTGCATTGGTGCAGCGGGGACCAGGCCTTCTGGGCCCAGTGGCACCCGTTTCAGAACACAGCAGGGCCTGGCAGACCAAGCGCTGGGCTGTGTGCTTAGGCGCTCAGTCCTGTCCGACTCTTTGCAGCCCTTGGACTGCAGCCCACCAGGCTTCTCCGTCCAGGGCTTCTCCAGGCAGGAACACTGGAGTCAGTTGTCATTTCCTCCTCCAGGGGATCTTCCCAACCCAGGGATCGAACCCAGCTCTCCCTCTTTCCCGTCTGAGCCACCTGGGAAGTCACACCAGGGAAGACAAGCCAAGAGAAGTTTTAAATCACCATAATCCTGTCCACCCATCATGAAGCAGGTGGAAGGGAAACAGAGCCTGTTGCCTTCTGGAAGGTTCTGGAAGGAACTGGAGAGGCAGGCAAGAGGGCTGCCCCTGAGCTGTGTGAGCCCAGCTGTCAGGGAGGGGTGGGGACCAGGACCCTTCACTGTCTCCCTGAGTAAACTCAGGAGCATGACACAGCCCAAGGCCCTCCCTCGGGGGGCACCACCCAGCAGCCACCAGGTGGGCAGGTTCCCCAGGGACCTGGGCAGTGAGTGGCCTAGCTTCTCCTCCCCCTTCCTGGGGCCGTCACCGCCGTGACCAAGCCTCGTCCTCCTCTACCTGCTCCCACTGGACACAGCCATGGCTGCTGATCAGGGAGGGAGGCAAATGTTCAAACAGAAGCCGCAGGGGCTCTTAGAAAGCCAGACCAGCACCAACCTCCTTTGAGCCCAGCTGGCCACACCGCTCTCCAGCCACCCGGTGGGGTCTCCACTCCCACCGCAGAGAGGGAGACACCGAGGCCCCAGCGGAGGGGAAGGATGCCATGGGAGTGAGGAGGCGGCTCCTGGCGTCCTGTTCAGCCTGGCGAGGGAGGCATCAGCAACAGGCTGAGGAAGTCTGGCCAGGCTAGGACCGGGGAAACCCCAAGATCCCAGAGAATCTGGGGGCCCTGGGGGAGCTCAGAGGAGGAAGATGCCCACCACAGGGGAAGGGGTGCCCAGGCAGCCTGAGTTCAGGGAGGGGGATGGAGGATTGGGCCATGGTTCCAAGTCGATGCTGTGAAGCAGAAATGCCCTCCACTCCGGCAGTTCTGCTAAGAGGGGAGATGGGTGGGTGCCCCTGCCCCAGCATTCGGGGCTCCTCCTGTGTGCCCAGCCCCTGCCCTGTGTGCCTGGCTTCAGCCTTCCCGAGATGCCTCTCACACAACCTTGCACTCTGCACCTGCTCCTCAGGGAATGCCAACTTGTTCTTCAGCACGCCGTGCAGAGCCTCCTCTTACAGGAAGCCTTCCTGACTTCCCCATGCTGAGCTGGGCATTTCCTCTGGTGCGTTCAACAAGTGGCAAGTGGCTCGTCCTGACACAGAAGCAGGACTCAATGGGGTCATAACTGGCCACCCTCAGACCACCAGCCCTCCTGAAATATTCTCAGAGTACCTGTGATGTCAATGATACTGGGTTCAAGTTCCAGCTCTATCGTGACACCCAGCCAGGTCATTTTGCCCTCTCTGAGCCTCAGTTTCCACATCTGTAAAATGGGTAATCATCCCCTGCTCCCCCAATATACACACACATGGAAAGAGCTTAGCCCTGCAGTGGGGTTTTTCTCTCAGAGTTAGCAGGGCTTCCAAGTAGAGGGTTGTAGGTGAGTGGGCTATTAGCTACACCCTCCTTTAACCACAGGAGAGGTGGGGCAGCTACTGCTTTTCTGACACCTGGACCCTTCAAGCCTGAGTCAAGAGAGCAGTGCTGGACCAAGGGTCGGGGTGTCCCGCTGCCCCTGCTCATCCCCTGGGCCGTGCGCAGCTCTCCTCTCTGAGCCTCCATCACCACGTCTGCAAAATGAAGAGAACCCCTGCTTGCCTCGGGCTCATCCACCCATGGTCTTTTCCCAGCCCCACGGGTTATACACGCACCTGCCTCCTAGAGCCCCCAACAAGATAGGTCAAAGACGATCAAAAGAGAAGGGATCAGGCTTGGTGGGGGAGCCCTGGGTCTACGGAAGCCCGAAGAGCCCTCGCCCCACACCTGGAGCTGGACCTCAGACGGAACCACACCAAGAGGTCAGGGGAGGGTTTCAGCCCAGGGCCCTCAGTCAAAGCGGGGAGCCTGGGGGCTGGGCTGCTTCTAGAAGGCAGCCCTGTGTTCCCAGGTGGGCTCTGGGGGCCTCTCTTTCCTGGGTCCTTATATCCTGGTCAGTGTCTTCAGCCCTGGGGGTCCTTCCTAGGGCCT
>SJYC01003813.1:0-10429 GCA_006408675.1 Madoqua kirkii | reverse complement strand
TCTCACCATATTTTTGCCAATAATAATTATCAATCTTTGCATCATTTTCATTTTGAAATGAAATTGAGTTTTCTAGAAGTCTGATTTTGACATGCACTTTTAAAATTATTGAAGATAATTACTTTTTGCCTTAAAAATTCTTCCATGACATTCATATTGATAGTGGTGTTTCTTTATTCTTTGTGCAGATGTTCCATGCATTATCATTTTTGCAGTTTTGTTTATCTTATTTGTGAACTATTTATTAAGAATAGAAATTCTACCTTTTACACTGTTGGTGGGAATGTAAAGTGGTACAGCTGCTATGGAGAACAGTATGAAGGTTCCCTAAAATCACTAAAAAGAGAGTTACAATATGACCCAGCAGACCCACTCCTGGACATATATTCAGAGAAAATCATACTTCAAAAAGATACATGCAACTTAATATTTATAGTGGCACTATTTACAGTATCCAAGACATGGAAGTAACCTAAATGTCCATTGACAGATGAGTGGAGAAAGAAGTAGTGGTACACATATATAATGGAATATTACTCGGCCATAAAAAATGAAATAATGCCATTTGCAGTAACATGAATGGACCTAGAGATTATCATTCAAAGTGAAATAAGTCAGATAGAGAAAGATAAGTATCATATAATATGACTTATATCTCAAATCTAAAAAACATGATACATGTGAACTTATTTACAAAACGGACATAGAAAACAGCTTATGGTTACCAAAGGAGAGGGAGGGAAAAATTAAGTTTGAGATTAACAGATAGCTACTACTACATATGACTTCGTTGGTGGCTCAGATTGTAAAGCGTCTGCCTACAGTGCAGGAGATCCAGGTTTGATCCCTGGGTTGGGAAGATCTCTGGAGAAGGAAATGGCAACCCACTCCAGTATTCTTGCCTGGGATATCCCATGAATGGAGGAGCATGGTAGGCTACAGTCAGAAGGGTAGCAAAGAGTCGGACACGACTGAGCGACTTCACTTCACTCCCTACTACATATAAACAACAAGGAACTACTGTATAGCACAGGGAACTATATTCAATATATGAAATAACTTAAAATTGAAAAGAATCTGAAAAAGAATATATTTGTATACACATATAATAACTAAATAACTACAGTACACTTGAACCTAATACAGCACTGTAAATACACTATATTTCAATGAAAGAATTTTACGAAGAAAAATTAGCTTCAAATACCTTGGAGTAGGAATAAATTTATGCAATATTTGACTTATTCTTATACCTTTTAAATTTGGGAGAATGGCATTGAAACATGTATATTATCATATGTGAAATGTATCACCAGTCCAGGTTTAATGCAGGATACTGGATGCTTGGGGCTGGTGCACTGGGATGACCCAGAGGGATGGTATGGGGAGGGAGGAGGGAGGGAGGTGGTTCAGGATGATGAACACATGTACACCAGTGGCAGAGTCATGTTGATATATGGCAAAACCAATACAATATTGTAAAGTAATTAGCCTCCAATTAAAATAAATTTTAAAAATAATTTTAAAAAGAAATTAAAATTGTATCCATGTCTTTAAAAAATATGACTGGAAATCTATCACTACAGTTTAAAATACTTCTTATGAGAGTATTACATTCTTTTCCTCATACATTCTATTTCTTCATTATGTGCCCTAAATATATTTCTGATTTGGGGCTACACTAATTACAATGAACTGGAAATGTGATATTCCACGGCTAGGTTTCCTTATGTAAAAAGAATATGATAGGATATATTCTTACAAATATACCAGCCACTAAACCCCAGAGATCAGAATCCCTTGGGAGATGCTTGCTTTTTATATCTCTAGGCATAAAATAATTAACTGAGAACAGAAGTCACATTCATTTAAGCCGCTTTTCTTCATGCCAAGATGAAAAGGTACAACTGACTCATTTTTATTCTTAAAGTGATGCGAACAAGGAGGAAGGTGAGTTTCACAATTACAATGCTCATGTTGTATAGGTATTAAAATAAACAGGTTTTAAATTAACTCCGGATTTTCCCGCAAGCTGGAGGTTCAGGCCACCAAGACACAGGAAGGGAGAGAAGAGCCTGTGGACAACTATCTCAGACTCCGACTCCTTATCTGACTAGCCTAGGGTCTAATGTGTGAATTAACCTCTGAAAGTCATCAGCCTCCAAAGTAGGATTTACAATACTAGAAATATTTTTATACACAATGGACAATGCAAAAAAAGTCTTATTTAATTTTCATGGCCATCTTTAGAAGTATTTAATATTTTTTATAGATTAAAACATGAAACTCAGAGATTCTCTGCTGAGTCAAACATTATACTGTGTTAGAGTTAGTATTGAAACAAAATGTATTTGATTCATGATTCAGTGTTCTTTCTGCCACTCTGTGTTAATGATTTCCTTCTTTAAAGGGAGGCAATTTTTGAAAATCAAATCCAATTTTTTTAAATTACATTTTAGACCTGAGCTGTCCAATGCTATAGCCACTAGCTGCATGTGGTCACTGAGCATTTGAAATGTAGAGTGATTTGAGGTGTATTAAGTCAATCAGTGTTAGTCACTCATGGACTTTGTGACCCCATGGACTATAGCCTACCAGGGTCCTCTGTCCAGGCAAGATTGCTGGAGTGAGTTGCCATTCCCATTTCCAGGGGATCTTGCCAACTCAGAAATCAAACCCAGGTCTGCTACATTGCAGGCAGATTCCTTAGCATCGAGCCACATTATAAATGTCAAAGATTTATACAAAAAATATTAAATACATCATAAGAATTTTTATATCATTACATTAAATGTAATTTTTTGTATATACTAAAATAAATATAGTAGTAAACTGACTGGAGAAGGCAATGGCACCCCACTCCAGCACTCTTGCTTGGAAAATCCCATGGATGGAGGAGCCTGGTGGGCCGCAGTCCATGGGGTCACAGAGTCGGACACGACTGAAGCGACTTAGCAGCAGCAGCAGCAGTAAATTGACTTTAGCTATTTGCTTTTGCTTTGTAAAAAAAAGGGGGAGGGCCTTCTAGGACATTATATTAATAAATCACCCTTGTGATTTCATTATCTTTCTATCGTGCAATGCTAATCTAGACTTTACCTTTGAAAAAATACTATCAATTGTTATAGTTTTAATAACACTGTATGATACATGGAAATGCTTATAAACTTACCTTTTGGTTTGCTAAACTGGAAAAAAAATAAATTGCTAAATTGCTTTGAATCCAAAATTTACATAAGGCCTGAAGCAGCTGAGTCAGTGTAGTAGATCATTTCAAGGCAGGTCAAACATACAACATAGAAAACTTTAACTCAGGCCTAGTAGAATTCACTGCTTAGTAATGGTTAAATAAAGTCAATGCTGGTTAGCATTATTCATTTTTATGTAGATTAAGAGGCAATCTGTATAAAAATTCTTCCTATAAACAAAACATCCCAATTCTATGTGTTGTAATAAGCCATTGGAATGCTTATTACATTGCCATGGAATCTCTGAGACTATATAAAGGTGGAAAAACCTGAAATGTAAAATGATGCATCTCTGTCCTCCATCCAAAAGGCCCTTTTTGAGAGGATATTTTCAAGAATGAGCTTTAAATGATCCTATAATGCTTTCTGGCACAGAAAAGAAGCAGAGAGAGGTTCAGAGGAGGAAATATGAACAAAGTGAAATAGTTCCAGCTCTAGGAGACAGGAACCTAGAATAGCACCTCTCCAACTTTAATGTGCTCACACATCATGTGAGGATCTTGCTAAAATGCAGATCCTGACTCAGTTGGTATGGCTTAGGACCTGAGACTGTGCAACAGATCCCCAGTGGTATTAGTGATGTTTCATGTTGAGTAATAAGGACCCACAGCACAGAAATGTTTGGGAAAGAGCAAAGACAGGACAGAGAAGTGAGCTGGCTTGGTAGAGGGAAGACAGGTGCAGAGCCCTGGAACAGAACAAGGAACATGGGCAGAGTGGCAGACATTTCACTGTGATCAAGAGCCCAGTAAAAATCAGAGGGCATGTGGGAGAATTAGACACATGAGGAAAGAGGTTAGTGAGTTTGTGACACTCAGTGCATTCTGAAGGCACGCTTGAAAAGACCTTATAAGCAAAAAGCTGAGCACTGGATCTTCTTGAACATTCCTTTTCTATTTCTGTGTGTGGCTTCTAGGGCTAGACTACACCTGTGTGTTAGCTGGCAAGAGCTGAAGGGAAAGGAGGACTCACAGGTGTTTTGGCAACAGACTCAGGGCAACTGGACAATCTCTCTTCTGCACACGGTTCACCTGTCTCCATCCCTCAGGACAGGAAAAGAGCAGATGCCAAAGTCACGTGTTCTATAAAACCTGGCCACCTTGCTCAGAGGACAGCTGTTCAGTGTTAGGAAGCTCCTTTGTTTTAAACAGATTTGGGGATGCATGTGACCAAAGGAAGTGTGCTTTGTCCTAATATGGCAGGAATGGATGGAGGTAAGAGACACAAGAGTTTCTTTAAGAGTCAGGGAGAAAAGTAGATCTGTGCCTGGCAAGTTGAGAGGATGATAGACCAGATGTCTGAGCATTGCCCTGTATAACCTCTAGGTAGATGGAAGACTGCAGACCGTGAGCAGCCCAACACCAGAAGAAAACTGGTCTGATTTTTCAGAGATAAGGACTTTATTGACCCTAGGACAGGCATCTCCAAGTCGAGTGCCCTCTTTGCCTCCTTCTGAGGGAAGTGTGAGTGAAAGACAGGAAGCAAACTGAAATCCCCAAGTGGCAGCACTGGCAGTGGTGTGTTGCCTTGCTCAGTAACCTTGGTTACTGAGTAACCTTGGATACGGGTAGGCTTAGCTCAGAGGACTGACAGAGGTTCACAAGGCAGAAATATTTGTGGGAGTGCTGCCATTCCACCATCACTGAGCTTTACTGAAGTATTAGAAGAATATGCTTTCTACCTGGAATTAGCTTGTGATTAGATTACCATAGAATAGCAGAAATGAAAATACAGTTTCCTGAAACATGTTCTGAGCCACACTGGAGGTACACTATAATTGTTTTAAAGTGGAAAGGGGATTCTATCATCAATTTAGTTTGGAAAAAATTGCTGTTGTAGAGCTATCCCAGAGAATCTGAAATAGTCTGGGTTACAAAATGTGTTTAACTTTATGTAATTCTGCATGTCTGAAATCAGTATGATCCTAACATACTTATCTCATGTACACTCTGGAATTAATACTCTTAAACACCCTTGAAAACCTTGGTGTGGACATTTTAATTAATTTTAACAATAAATACCTTCTCTATAACAGATCCTGGGGCAGTTTCAGCCCTAGGCAACTATGTTATTAGCAGAAGTATTTTCTAAGCACATAGCTCTTCTTTATATGCCTTATCAATTGATTTGCTTTAGAAAAACTCTCCAATGTTCTTTAGCATTAGATTTGTTTTTAATGCTGAAGTTAAGGGTTCTATACTTTGCTAAAAGAATTTGAGACAGTAAGGAAGATGTGAAAATTTATATATGGTTCCTAAACTCTCTGGGGGCTTCCGCAGTGATTCAGCAGGTATAGAACCCGCCTGCAATGCAGGAGACGCAAGTTGGATCCTTGGGTCAGGAAGATCCCCTGGAGGAGAGCATGGCAACCCACTCCAGTATTCTTGTTGGCAAAATCTCATGGACAGAGAAGCATGGGAGGCTATGGTCCACGAGGTGGCAGAGAGTCAGACACAGCTGAAGCTCCAGAGCACACAAAATCTACAGGGAGAGGATACTTACTCTGTTTTATCTGAGACCTGACTTTTGATGGGTCTCTACCCATCAGTGGAAGCACAGGCTTAGTGCCAAAGGGTAAGAAAACCAGGGTTCAGTTTTTTCACAGGGAGAATATCTAGATTGTGAAGAACTGGAGAGGGACTGGCACTGCCTGTCTAATGTGACTCTTATCTCCTCTCTAATTTGACTCTTCTCCTTATCTCCACAGAGTTCTCAAAGGAGAATGGGTGTAAGAAATCAATCCAGAGTGACTGAGTTTCTTTTCGCAGGATTAACTGACCAACCCGAGCTTCAGCTGCCTCTCTTCTGCCTCTTCTTAGGGATTTATATAGTCACAGCAGTGGGAAACCTCGGCATGATCTTGATAATCAAGTTGAGTTCTCAGCTCCACAAGCCCATGTACTATCTCCTTAGCAGTTTGTCTTTGATAGATTTCTGCTGTTCTTCTGTCATTACCCCCAATATGCTGGCAGTGTTTTTAGACAGAGATAAAGCTATATCCTATTCTGGATGTATGACCCAGCTATTCTTCTTCTACATTTTCATCATTTCTGAGTGCTACATGCTGGCAGCAATGGCCTGTGACCGCTATGTTGCCATCTGCAGCCCCCTGTTCTACAATGTCATCATGTCTCCCAGGATCTGTTCTCTGATGGTGGCTGCTGTCTTCTCAGTAGGTTTTACTGATGCAATGATTCATGGTGGCTTTATGTTAAGGTTGACTTTCTGCAAATCAAACATCATTAAACATTATTTCTGTGACATCGTTTCTCTCATTAAACTCTCCTGTTCCAGCACTTATATTGATGAGCTTTTGATTTTTGTCATCGGAGGATTTAACATGGTAGCCACAGCATGACCATCATCACTTCATATGCTTTTATCCTCTCCAGCATCTTCCGCATCCGTTCTAAAGAAGGTCGGTCCAAAGCCTTCAGCACCTGCAGCTCCCACTTGACAGCTGTTCTTGTATTTTATGGATCTCTCATGTTCATGTATCTCAAGCCTGCTTCCAGCAGTTCACTCATCCAGGAGAAAGTGTCCTCAGTATTTAATACCAATGTGATTCCCATGTTGAATCCTCTGATATATAGTCTGAGGAACAAGGAAGTAAAAAACTCATTGATGAAACTCTTAAGAAGAAAAATATCTTCATAATGAAAATGTTTTTTCTTTAATTTATTGGGGTATAGTTGTTTTACCATATTGTATTGATTTTGGCTGTACAAAGTGAATCAGCTGTATGTTTACATATATCCCCTCCTTCTTGGATCTCACCCCCATCCCACCCATATTAAGATTTATGTATGTATTCATAATCATATGTGCTTGCTTGTATTTATGTCCTGAGTCTTTGAAAATAATTTGAAAGGAGGTAAAGTGGTTTTTCCAGTAGTCATGTATGGATGTGAGAGTTGGACTGTAAAGAAGTTCAGTTCAGTTCAGTTCAGTCACTCAGTCATGTCCGACTCTTTGCAACCCCATGAACTGCAGCATGCCAGGCCTCACTGTCCATCACCAACTCCCAGAGTTTACTCAAACTCATGTCCATTGAGTTAGTGATGCCATTCAACCATCTTATCCTCTATCATCCCCTTCTCCTCCCACCTTCAATCTTTCCCAGCATCAGGGTCTTTTCAAATGAGTCAATTCTTTGCATCAGGTGGCCAGAGTATTGTAGTTTCAGCTTCAACATCAGTCCTTCCAATGAATATTCAGGACTGATGTCCTTTAGGATGGACTGGTTGGATCTCCTTGCAGTCCAAGAGACTCTCAAGAATCTTCTCTAACACCACAATTCAAAAGCATCAATTCTTCAGCAGCTGTACGGCACTGGAGGGGCCGAGAGGAGATACCCCACGTCCAAAGTCAAAGAAACCCCAGTAAGATGGAAGGCACTGGAGCAGCTGTGAGGACATACCCCACGTCCAAGGACAAAGGAGAAGCCCCAGCAAGATGGTAGGAGGGGTGAATTCGAGTTTAGAATCAAGCCCCATTCCTGCCAGAGACGCTCAGAGGGCTCAAACAAAGCTTGTGCGCACCAGGACCCAGGGACCCCACAGAGACTGAGATGGACTGTATTTGAGCGTCTCCTGTGGAGGTACAGGTCGGTGGTGGTCTGCTGCAGGGACAGGGGATCTGGATGCAGCAAACTTGGGTATGGCATAAGCTCTTTTGGAGGAGGTCACCATTAATCCCACTATAGAGCTGCTAGAATTTACACAGAACTGGGAAATAGACTCTTGGAGGGCACAACAGAACCTTGTGCACCAAGACCCAGGAGAAAAGAGCAGTGACCCCACAGGATACTGTCCCAGACTGTAAAGAAGGCTGAACGCCAAAAAATTGATGCTTTTGAACTGTGGTGTTGGAGAAGACTTTTGAGAAGAGTCCCTTGGACAGCAAGGAGATCAATCCTAAAGAAAATCAGTCCTGAATATTCACTGGAAGGACTGATGGTGAAGATGAAGCTCCAATCCTTTGGCCATCTGATGCAAAGAGCCAACTTATTGGGAAAGACCCTGATGGTGGGAAAGATTGAAGGCAGGAGGAAAAGGGGATGACAGAGAATGAGATGGTTGGATGGCATCACCAATTCAATGGATACGAGACTGAGCAAACTTTGGGAGATTGTGAAGGACAGGGAAGCCTGGTGTGCTGCAGTTCATGGGACTGAAGAGTCAATCACAGCTTAGTGACTGAACAACAAAGATTGTAGGTATATATATGGTATTATATACATTCAGATTACTAAATATATTTACACACAAGGTAAAAGGTAAAATCAGTATAAGAGTAAGAAGCAGCAAATATTTTCAACTTAAAGTTTAATATCATTCCTGTGATATAAACTCAATTTCTATCCTTTAGAAATTCAGTTCCCTGAATCTAAGCAGAAAGAAACAAAATTTTGAAATATTGTATAGTTATATCAGAAACAAAAACACATTCAATTCTTTTAGTATGACAAAGTCTTTCCTCTTATTTATTTTATTCAAAAGAGATTTTTTAAATAGAAATCTGCACAGGAAACATTGAACAGTATGGTAAAAATCATTACAACAACTTTGTAATAAATGAGGAAGAACTTTACTTTTAATAATTGGCTTATAAAAGGCCAATATTAAATCAAAATGCAATTTAATGAAGAAGACTGAGCAAAAGGCAAAACTAATACAGCCCCAGTATTTGGTCTCTGGTGATCAAAGGATAAAACTTAGAATGTCTAGATTAGGAGATTATACTTTTACAGACTTACCTAAACATCCTGCTCTTTGCTGTGTGAACAGTACATATGCAATATTTTACAACTTCATCTGAGTTGCTTTTTTCTTTCTAGGCTGTAAACCAGATGCCTTTAATTCTTCCTTAGAAAATGTTTTGAATTAAACATAATGAAAAAGTTTATGGTTTTCACTAATAAACTCATATACAGTAAACCAAGAGAATGTACTGTATGGGGAAAATGTGTAGAAATTCTGATCTTTTAAACTTGTTAAGGTGTGTTTTATGGTCAGAATGTAGTCTATCTTGAAGGAAGTTCTATATGAGCCTCAGAACTGTGTATTTTTCTGTTTGGGGTTGAAATAGTCTGCAGATATAAATTATACCTGGTTGATTAGTGGTGCTATTGAGTTCAACTATATACTTCTTCCTGGCTTGTTGGATTTCTTCATTTCTCATAGAGAGTTTTTTAATTCTTCAACTATAATAGTGGACTCATCTATATCTCCTTGCAGTGCTATTGGTTTCTGCCTCACGTATTTTAACACTCTGCTGTTGTAGATAGGCACATATACAATAACAATTGTTATGTACTCTTTAGGTTTGACCCCTTTATCATTATGTAAAGCTCCTCTTTATCTTGTCACTATTGGTTGAAATATCCTGTATATTGGTTGAATCAAACTATTAATTGTATTATTCAAATCTTATTCATTGTTACAATTTGTTTTGTCTGCTTTCTATTGCTAAGAAGCCATTTTATCGCTTAAGTATTATTAAACTTCCCTCTACAAATATGAATTTGTCTATTTCTCCTACAAGCACTGTCAACATTTGCTTCATATACTCTGATGTCATAGTTTTGGTAGGTACAGATTTAGAATTCTTCTTTTCAGGATATTCCAGTATAGCTCTAATAACTTCTTGTCATAAAGTCTAGTTTAACATTAATAAGCTACACTTGCTTTTCTCTTAGAGCTTGCATTATACATCTTTTTCAGTTCTTTCACTTTCAATAAGCCTGTGCCTCATATTTAAGGTCTCTCGTAGCAGGGTATAGCTGGGATTTGTATCCAATCTGAAAATTTAGATTTTTTTTAATTTATTTTTTTATTTAATACTTTATTCTATTTTACAGTACTGTATTGGTTCTGCCATACACCAACATGAATCAGCCACAGGTGCACACGATCTCCCATGCCGAAGCCCCCTCCCACCTCCCTTTCCCCCCCATAGATTTTTAAATAGAAAAACATATTTACATGTAATATCATCACATATTGATATATGTATGTCCTTAATTCATTTCACATTATTATTGTGATTAGTTTTTATTATTAGTTCAGTTCAGTCGCTCAGTCGGGTCCGACTCTTTGCAATCCCATGAATCGCAGCCCACCAGGCCTCCCTGTCCATCACCAAATCCCGGAGTTCACTCAGATTCACGTCCATCGAGT
>SJYC01003812.1:0-45447 GCA_006408675.1 Madoqua kirkii | reverse complement strand
ATGGGCAGGGAAGGGAGGTGGGAGGGGGCTTTAACATGGGGAGATCGTCCACACCTGTGGCTGATTCGTGTCAATGTATGGCAGAACCAATGCAGTGCTGTGAAATGGAATAAGCATTAAACAAAAAATAAAAATTTAAAAAAAAATAAAAATAAAAAAATAAAGGGGACTACCAACAAGGACCTCCTGTATAGCACAAAGAACTCTGCTCAGCAGTTATGTGGCAGCCTGGATGGGAGGGGAGTTTGAGGAAGAATGGATACATGCATATGTATGGCTGAGGCCTTTCCCTGTTTACTTAAAACTATCAAAACAATGTTAATTGGGATTACCCCAATACAAAATGGAAAGTTGTTGTTTTTTTGTTGGTTTTTTTTTTTTTTTTTTTTTTGACATTTCTGTGTGGCTTGCGGGATCTCAGTTCCCTGACAAGGGACTGAGTCTAGGCCATGGTAGTGAAAATTTGGAATCCTCACCACTAAGCTACTAGGGGACTCCCTCAAAAGTTTCCTGGGTTTCAGTTTCTCTGAAACTCTAAAGCAGGCCACCGAACTTTTATTAACTAAATAAAGCAAAAACATGGTGTAATTCCCCTAGAGTCCGCAACATATGTATTTGGCATCTCCAACTAAATTTGGAATTGTGATTAATTTTCAGGGTTAAAAGTCTTCGATTATCCTAATAGTAATTAACCTCTTTTACCTCATATTCCCAAAAGTCATTCTCAATTAAATTCTTAAGAGCAAGCAAGAGTTTCAAATAGCACAGCTTATTCATGGCCTATTTTCATAAATAAAAGGACACATCACATCTCAGATGCAAGAAAAAAATGTTCAAAGTTCCATTTATCCTATAAAGGATTCAGAGTTTCAGAATAAACACATGGAAACAACTGGTAAGCAGATTTAAAGTCAAAGTGATGATGGATTTTGTGACAGAGTTTAATAAATGTGCAATAAGCAATCCACAGTAGGTCTCAGGCTAGGAAAATAGTTGAAAAGAATGTTTATATTTAGCCCTTGGTAGAACTGTGTGTGTGTGCTCAGTCATGTCCAACTTTTTGTAACTCCATGGACTACAGCCCACCAGGCTCCCCTGTCCATGGAATTCTCCAGGCAAGAATGAAGTGGGTAGCCATTCCCTTCTCCAAGGCATCTTCTTGATCCAGGGATCAAACCCAGATCTCCTGCACTGCAGGCAGATTCTTTATCATCTGAGCCACCAGAGGTTGCTTTGGTAGAACTATCTCATCCTAAATATCCCTTCCAGTGCTAAGACTTTTCTGAATCTAAAATGTTCCAGTTACTCAATTATTCAAAGTAGTAATGAAAGAGGAAACAGACAAAACAGGCTCCATCCTGAAAGCAGGACTCCATCTTGGGCTAGACTGTGGACTTTGAGCTATATGCCCATTATCTATGGAAATGACATACCGACTGGAAAACCAGGCCCCAGGAAGGAAGAGCCCCATGGCTCATACTTAGACTCTCCATTGCCTAAAAGAATACCCTGATTATCTGTGTAACAGAATAGAATCATACATTCTATAATGCTTATGGGGGTATGACCACAGGCCTATTGATAATTGTCCGCCGTTAACTACCTAGGCTTAAGGCATATGAATCACAGGTTAGCTTTGACTGTATCTTTCTTTTCCTTTGTTCAGACTGGTTTCAGGGAATCTGGGGAGGTGGTTTGGCCACGTATACTTAGGATATATAAGGTTTTCACAAAAACTGGTTGGGGTCCTTGGCTAAGAGGAGACTCTGCCTTGGGCCCTCCGGTGTAATAACCTGTACTCCACTATCTGTATTGTCCATCTGAGTGAGTTTGTTTCCCAGAACGTGTGGCTACAACAGTAAGAACAACATTCCCGTATACGGAATATAGCAATGAGAGTAACATTTTTGCATTAACTAAACTAGGGAAGTGAGTCTTGATCCAGGCTTATATAACATATTATTTAGACCATAACTGTGGCCTCTCTGACCTCTTTTCCCTCTCTACAAAAGTGAGAATAAGAATCCAGATTGTTACTTTTACTAAAGAATGCATCTTTGGATCAGATAGAACTGGAACTGAATCTGGCTTTGTCACACACTAGCTATGTGACAGGAAAATTATTTAAATTCTGTAAATTTCAAGATTTTCATGTGCAAAATGTGAATCACAATATCTACTCTCTACTTCAACAGATTGCCAAACATATATGTGTAAAATAGCCAAACCTTGAAACAGATTAAAACAGCTACTGACAAAATGTAAGAAAAATATGACACATTCAACATTAATTATAGGGATGATTTAATAGTCACCTATCAGAAATTAATAGATCAAAACGAAAGATGATGTGGAAACAAACACTGCAAACCTGAAAATCAGCAATAAATTTTTGTATCTAAGTAGGTGATACACTTTTTGTTTTGTTGCTGTTGTTGTTCAGTGAGGTCCAACTCCTTGCAGACCCAAGAACTACAGCACACAGGCTCCTCTGTCCTCCACTGTCTCCCAGAGTTTGCTCAAGTTCATGTCTATTGAGTCAAGTGATGCTATCTAACCATCTCATCCCCTGCTACTCCCTTCTCACTTCTTTTTTAATAGTATCTAAATTTTTAAAGCACTTAGCATATAATGACCAGGAACTCAGTGTATGTTAAGTAATATCACAGCTACCCATCATGGCTCAGTGGCGACGAACCCACCTGCAATGCAGAAGATGAGAGTTTGATCCCTGGATCAGGAGATCCCCTGGAGAAGGAAATTGCAACCCGCTCCAGTATTTTTGCCTGAGAACTCCCATGGACAGAGGAGTCTTGTGGGCTACAGTCCATGGGATCGCAAAGAGTCAGACACAACCTAGCAACTAAAACAACAACAAAAATCACAGCTATTACCTAAAACTTAAAAATAGAAATGAAGGCCTTTTGAGAAGAGTGACTTCATCTGTATAACACTAACTATACAGTGCTGAGACCAACTGGTGAAAGTTCCTGGGGAAAAAGGTTTTACCTCAAGTTAATAAAGAATTTCTAAGAGTTAGAGATGATCAAATATGAAACAAGATACACGAGTAAGCAACTTGCATGTTTTCCACAAATGAAGAATTCTAACTATAGATAGTTTGACTTTTTGGAGAGGGAGATATAACAGGTTTAGACAAGAAAATCAGAGCAAGAAAATAGTGCATCATACAGCATTGAGAAGGAATCAAACAAATACAATTCTGAAAAGTTAAGGTTCTTCCTGTGTCTAAATATACAAAACACATGCTGAGAATTATGGGGTCAGTTTTGAATTGCCCACAGGGTATACAAATGTGTGTGTTCATCTTCCATTTTATTATGTGGTAGAAGCTTATGCTGGAAGAAACATGACTTACAAGGTCAAATAGCTTTAGGGTCTTTACACTATCAAAAATTTTATTGTAGACAGAAGTCAGGCAGATGCAGTACAAATCTGAGTTTTCACATCTCCACTTCATATTAATATTTTCACATTTTTATTACTCATGGAAGGGCTTCCCTGGTGGCTCAGTCAGTTAAAAAAAAAAATCTGTCAATGCAGGAGATGTGGGTTCGATCCCTGGGTCAGGAAGATCCCCTGGAGAAGGAAATGGCAATCTACTCCAGTATTCTTGTCTGGGAAATTCCATGAACAGAGGAACCTGCCAGGCTACAGTTCATGGGAGTCACAAAAGAGTTGGACATGACTTAGCAACTAAACAGCAACAATATATTATGCCAGGTTTTAGTTGTGACGTGTGGGATCTATTTTCCTGAACAGAGATGAACCTGGACCCCTTCCAATGGGAGCAAGGGAGTCTTAACCACTGGACCACCAGGGAAGTCCCTATTTTTTTTATTCTTGAATTGCATGATCAAAATAAGTTGAGTGATTTTCAGTTAATTATATATTTTAGCTAGTTTGAATAAATTTGGGTTTAAGGAAGGAAATAAGAAGAAAAGAAATATATCAAATAAAAATCAAAGAGTTACAATTAAAGAATTCACAGAGTTGCTGTTTTGGGGTGCTTTTTCCCTAGCCCATCAATTACATAGATGAAAACTGAGGCCAAGGATTTCCCCAGAGCCACATAATAGAGTCACAGACAAGACTAGAAGCCCCTCCCTCTTGAACATTCTCTTTTACATCTAGCAAAATCACAAAACATTTGAAAGACATCTTAAACTGTTCTAACCTCCTTTGTTTCTTCTCCTTCCACACAGAAATGACCACAAGAAACAAGACCACCATCACTGAATTTATGCTTATCTCTTTTCCTGCTATCCAGGGGCTTCAGACATTGCTTTTTGTCATTCTCCTGCTAGTTTATACACTCACCATAACAGGAAACATTGTCATCATTTCCTTAATATGGACTGATAATCGTCTCCAAACACCAATGTACTTCTTCCTCAGTAATCTGTCATTTTTGGACATTTTATTCACAACTACTATTACCCCAAAGTTGCTAGCTTGCCTCTTAGAGGAGGAGAAAACCATATGTCTTGCAGGCTGCATCAGCCAAACATATTTCTACTTCTTCCTGGGGACCGTGGAGTTCACCCTGCTGGTAGTGATGTCCTTTGACCGCTATGTGGCCATCTGTAACCCCTTGCGCTACACCATCATCATGAACAGCAGGATGTGTCTCCTGCTGGTTCTGGGCTGCTGGGTGGGGGCCTTCCTGTCGGTGCTCTGCCCAACTATTGTGGTGCCCAGGCTGCCATACTGCACTGCAGAAATTAGTCATTTCTTCTGTGACATCGCCCCTTTGCTGCAGGCAGCCTGCATAGACACTCATTTCATTGAAATGATAAGCTTCCTCTTGTCTTCTCTCATCCTCCTGACCTCGCTGGTGCTCACCACTGTGTCCTACACCTACATCATCTCTACCATCCTGCGCATCCCCTCGGCCCAAGGACGTCAGAAAGCTTTCTCCACCTGCGCTTCTCACATCACTGTTGTCTCCATTGCCTACGGGAGCAACATCTTTGTGTATGTGAGACCCAATCAGAACCACTCCCTGGAATTTGACAAGATAGCCACTGTCCTCATTACCATAGTGACTCCTCTTCTGAACCCCTTCATTTACAGCTTGAGGAATGCAAAGGTAAAGGAAGTCTTGAGAGAGTCAGTTAGCAGGATAGTTCAGGACATCTAAGACGTGCTTCCTCTATATGTCACTTTGCTCTGCATGAAGAATGACACAGAATCGTGACCGAAGTCTCTCAATCTATAAGCAGGATGAGAAAGCATCACACATCACCAAGAGTCAAGCGTTACGATCTTGCTATGGAAATCAGGAATAAATAAGGACTCTTCGGCTCCTTAGTCCTTGGAGTAGTTTGCATAAATTAATGCAGAAAGGCAGAAACATTCCAGACTCTGAGTTCTAAGAGCTGATGTCTAACATTTGTTCAGGCACTAATTTCAATGGACTTCAGTAAGTTACTTCTTTAAGCTGCCACTTAGTCATCTGTAAAATGGAGGCAAGAACTTCTGCTCTGTTTATCTCACCGGGAACTTGTGGCTACAAAATGAGATGATTTCCCTAAAAGCAACATTGTTTTCACATGGAGAGGAGATTGTTGATACAGAAGAGAATGCTTTCATCAGCCCTGAGATGCTGGAGGTTCTACCCTGTTGCTGAGTATTTTCGAAGATAAGAAGCCCAAGGGGCTCAACAAATAAAGGTAATCTTATGAATCGAAGCAGATTTGTCCTAGAGAAGGGAGCCTCACACTGCCACTGTAAGGAGGATTATATGAATAATAACATTTAAGAAAAAAATAAATCCTTGACCCAGAACTCATCTGACGTTCACAAATAGGTCTCAGTGTTTACTGCAAACTGATACAATGCTTACATGTCATCATGCTTTTCACTTGTTGGACAAAAGTTGACAAAACATCTATTTCGCACAAGGTCACTGTGCAACACAAAATACTAAACATCCTCCTTTGTTGCCAAACGAAATGACTGCTACCTCTCTACCAATTACATTTTTTACATACCAATTACATCTCACTCTGTCTACCTTCATTGCAGAAAAGATTTACTGAGCCACCCAATCCTGGAATTGCCATATCTTTCTGATAACACCCAATCCAGAACAAGCCCCCACTTTCTTAGGTTCATTGTTTCACTGAGACATTCCACATTCTCCGAAGTGTGAGTTCTTTCTCATAAGCAGTGAATAATAAACCCAAATTTTTCAACGATAGATGTGTGTCTGGCAGTCTTTTTTTTCATTTTTATTGGAGTAGAGTTGATTTACAACATGTTAGTTTCAGGTGTACAGAAAAATGACTTCGTTATATGTATACATATTGTTGTTGCTTACTCGCTCAGTCGTGTCCAACTCTCTACAGCCCCACAGACTGTAGCCCACAAGGATCCCTTGTCCATGGGATTTTCCAGGCAAGAATACTGGAGTGGGTTGCCATGCCATCCTCCAGGGGATCTACCAGACCCAGGAATCAAACCCTCCTCTCCTGCATTGGCAGGAGGATTCTTTACCACTGAACCACAGGGGAAGTCACATATATACATATCCATTCTTTTTTAGATTCTTTCTCCATATAGGCCATCACAGACTTTTGGCTATAGGCCATTAAGGCATCATAATATGCAGATTGTATTAATTATGTTTTTGCATACCTCAATAAAAGGAATATAAAACTAGGCTTTGTTTACATATAAAATTAGTTTTATTCTCTCGGTTATCAATAATACATATGTTATTAAATCCCCGGCTTAAAGAATCCATTTAGGTACTGTTCGTGCAGAGCGTGTAAACAGAAGTGAGCAGAGTCATTATCTGCTTATGAGTTTGATGCCAAATGGCCATGAGAGCACCATCACCAGAACGCTTTTAACCCATCTGGTATGAAAAGATAATAGATCTAACAAGCAGCTGCAGATAAATTTGTTCAATACACTGAATACTCTATCATCAGAAAAGCCCTATTTTTACTTTTATTACTTTTTCCTCAAATCCTATTTAGATTTTTACTTCTGCTTTGGAGCAGCTCACTTTTTAAATCCTATTATATTTTGCTTGTACTCTACACCCAAAGAGATCTGGTGGAATTCATTACGAATTTACTAAACAGCTCCCATTTACTAGATTTTCTCATGCAATTTTGTGATAATTGGAAATATTAAGTTATCTAAGGCCTTGCCAGTTATAAAATCAATCATTTTTAAATGTCTTTTCTTTCTATGTTCCCCTCTATATTTTCAGCATTTCATCATTGTTCTAAGAGAGCTGTTAGACAATTACCCCAAATCTCTTAGAGATCACGTCTCAAAACACGAGCTTTTATCCTGTACACTAAAAGCCTGAGTTAAAATTATTTAGTTGTTGTTGTTGTAGTTCAGTTGCTCAGTCCAACTCTTTATATCCCCATGGATTGCAGCACACCAGGCTTCCCTGTCCTTCACCATCTCCCAGAGTTTGCTCAAACTCATGTCCATTGAGTCAGTGACAACATCCAACCATCTCATCCTCTGTTACCCCCTTCTCCTCCTGCCCTCAATCTTTCCCAGCATCAGGGTCTTTTCCAATGAGTCAGCTCTTCACATCAGGTCGCCAAAATATTGGAGCTTCAGCTTCAGCATCAGTCCTTCCAATGAATATGCAGGGTCGATTTCCTTTAGGATTGACTGGCTTGATCTCCTTGCAGAACAAGACTCTCTCTCAAGAGTCTTCCCAAGCACCACAGTTCAAAAGCATCAATTTTTTGGCGCTCAGCCTTCTTTATGGTCCAACTCTCACATCCATATATGACTACTGAAAAAAAAACAATAGCTTTGACTGCATGGACCTTTGTCGGCAAAGTAATGTCTCTGCTTTGTAATACATTGTCTAGGTCTGTCATACTTTTTCTTCCAAGGAGCTAACACCTTTTAATTTAGTGGTTGCAGACACCATCCACAATGATTTTGAAGCCTAAGAAAATAAAATACTGCCACTGCTTCCACTTCTTCCCCGTCTATTTGCCATAAAGTGATAGGACCAGATGTCATAATCTTTGCTTTTTGAATGTTGAGTTTTAAGCCAGCTTTTTCATTCTCCTCTTTCACCCTCATCAAGAGGCTATTTATGGTGACAGGTGGTTTTTTTTTTTCTATTTATGGTTTTGACATCCTGGTAATAATTGGATTCATGTAGCAGTATCTAATTTCACTCATGCATTTAAAAATGTCCAGGATGGTCTTCCTTACTTTAAGAAGACTTACACCCCATTTAGTTTATACAACGGAAGCCTGGAGTAAGGAAAGAGAAAGAGGAAAGTGCTTATACTTTCACTAGAGAAAGCCTATGAGTAAATATGAAACTAAATAGAATAGGAAGTTTCAAAACTCTTTTATTCATTCATAGCTATCTCACACATGAAAATTTCTTAAAGGCTGAAAGAAAATATTCCAAATAATCAGTGCTGCTTAATTTGAGTGATGCTTGAGGTGACATTTTTTAACACTCTACTGTTCTACATTTTCTATGCCTGGAATGTGTATGTTTTAATTTTAAAAACTGCAATGGGAATTTTTCTGAAGCGACTAAAGTTATCTCTATACTAATGCACTGGAACCTAAGAAGTGAATCCCACTTTTGGTATGAGGTATATAAATAGGAAATTACTTTATTCAGTCTGTTAAACTCAGATCATATTCTTAAAGTTGATGTCCATTTTAGAAGAAGGAACAAAAATACCTAAAACTTTCTTTTAAAACCTCAATTATTTTCTGCCTTATTATTTTAGTTAAATACTCTAAGGAATTCCTTTTTTTCCCTTAAGTTTGAAAATGAATCTTGAGGGAAATGTATTATGACAAACCAAACTGATTGCAACATTTACTATTTTCAGACTATCTCCAACTGAAGTTAGCAATGAAGTTCTGAAATGACCATAGTAACTAAAAGTGAAGCTTGTTCAGTTGTGTCCAATCCTTTGGGACCCCATGGATTATACCGTCCATGGAATTCTCCAGGCCAGAATACTGGAGTGGGTAGCTGTTCCCTTCTCCAGGGGATCTTCCCAACCCAGGAATCGAACACAGATGTCACATATTGCAGGCAGATTCTTTACCAGCTGAGCCATCAGGGAAGCTCAAGATTACTGGAGTGGGTAGCCTATCCCTCCTCCAGCAGATCTTCCTGACCCAGGAATCAAACCAGAGCCTCCTGCATTGCAGGCAGATTCTTTACCAGCTGAGCTACTAAAGAATACAGTAATTAATTCAGTACTCTAGACTCCATATCTAACATTAATAAATTGTAGCTACAAAGTTGATGGCACCCCACTCCAGTACTCTTGCCTGGAAAATCCCATGGACGGAGGAGCCTGGTGGGCTGCAGTCTATGGGGTCGCAAAGAGTCGGACAGGACTGAGCGACTTCACTTTCACTTTTCACTTTCATGCATTGGAGAAGGAAATGACACCCACTCCAGTGTTCTTGCCTAAAGAATCCCAGGGGCAGGGGAGCCTGGTGGGCTGCCGTCTATGGGGTCGCACAGAGTCGGACACGACTGAAGCGACTTAACAGCAGCAGCAGCAGCTACAAAGTAGAATTGAAATTAATATAAAAGTCATCAACAAAGAATGATTATCATGATATGCAGAGTTCTACCTCAAGTGGCAATTCTGTAGACTTTTGAAAGTAGAGTATTTTTTGTGATTATTTATGAAGCACAATCTAATATACTAGAGTTCAACGTGCAAAGCAGCATACCAAGAGAGAATCTAAAGGGACTTCCCTGGTGATCCAGTGATTAAGAATCCACCTGCCAATGCAGGAGACATGAGTTCAACTCCTTGTCTGGGAAGATGGAGTAGCTAAGCCCATGTGCCACATCTACTGAGCCTGTGCACCTGGAGCACATGCTCTGCAACGAGAGAAGCCACTGCAACCAGACATCTGGCACACAGCAACTGGAAAGTAGCGCCTGCCTGCTGCAATTGAGAAAACCTGAGCACAGCAGCAAAGACCCAGCACAACCAAAAATAAAAATAAATGAAAGAATACACCTGAAGACAGCCACCGGTGATTTCATGATCCAGATTACCTCTATGTGACGTCACAGGGCTTTATCAAGATTTAGTCTACCTAAGTGTGCCCTGCTGAAGTCATTAATATCATTTGAGAATCAGAGCATACGGTGCCTTGACAAGGATGTGGAAAAAAGGGAAGATTTGTGCATTGGTGGTGGGAATGTAAATGGATACATGTACTACAGAAAACAATGTGAAGTTTCCTGAAAAAAATTAAAAATAGAATAATTATAAGATCAGCAATTCCACTCCTGGGTATATACGCTATGGAAATAAAATCAGCATCTCGAAGAGATATCTGGACTCCCATATCCATGGTATCAATATTTAAAATAGTAAAGATATGGAAACAGCTAAAAGTCCAATAATGAATGAACAGAGAAAGAAGATGAAACATATGTGTATGCAATGGTATATTATTTATTCACCCTTAAAAAAGAAAATCCTGGCATTTGCTACAACATAGATGAAACTAGAGGACATGCTAAGTGCTAAGTGAAATTTGCCAGAAAGAGATTTTAAAAACTGCATGATCTCAGTTTTATACAGAATTTTAAAAATCTAGCTCATATAACAAAGAGTAGAATGGTGGTGAACAGTACCTGAGGAAAAAAGAGAGATGGGGAGATGCTGGTCACAGGCTGGAAACCTTCAGTTACAAGACAAATAAGCTCCAATTATCTAATGTACAGCATGGTGACTATAGTTAACAACACTGTATTGCATGCTTGAAATTTACTAAGAAGGGAGATCTTAAGCACTCTCGCAAAAAAAATAATAACTATAACTGTGTAAGGTGAAGGAGGTATCTTCCCAGGTGACACTAGTGGTAAAGAACCCGCCTGCCAACACAGGAGACTTAAAAGACAGGGATTCGATCCCTGGGTCAGAAGATCCCCTGAAGGAGGGCATGGCAACCTACTCCAGTATTCTTGCTTGGAGAATCCCATGGGCAGAGGACCCTGGTGGGCTATGGTCCTCGGGGTCACACAGAGTCAGGCACAAGTGAAGTGATAACGCACACACACAAGGTGAAGGATGTGTTAATACTTAACCTCTTTGGTGGTCTTTTCACAAATACACATATGTCATACCATCACATAGCACACTTTACATACAATTTTGTCAAGTATTCCTCAATAAAGCTAAAGCAAAAATTAATTGGATGATTCCACTATATATGATCTAATGGCTAAAAATAAAGATTTACAACACCAAGTATTAGCAAGGATGTGGAACTATGGTACTCACACCCATGGCTAGTAGAAAGGAAAACAGTACATCAACTCTGGAAAACACTTTGTCAGCTTCTGGTACAGTTGAACATATGCTTACCAAACAATAGAGTAATTCTACTCCTAGGAACATGTCCAAGAGAAATGAAAACAAATATCCACCAAAAGCATGAACTCTATTAATTGAAGACAATTCAGGTGTCTATCACGTGGTGAATATATAAGCTCATATAGCTACACAATCTGTAGAGTAGATAAATCTTCAAATACCACAAAGGAAGAAACTACTCTTACCTGAAACACTCAAATTAATTTCAAAGCATCAGATTAAGGGGGACAAATCAAAGCTATATGTTGTAATTAGAATTTATACATTAGCCTAGAAAGTCAAACTTTACACTGACAAAAAGCAAATCCATGGTTGTCAGGGGATAAGAAGGGGAGAGGACAGCAGTTTACTTCAAAAAGACATAAACGTTTAAGGTAATGTCAAATACCTCACACCATTGATCCACTGGTGGTGGTGGCTATGTGAATGCATACATTTGTCAAAACTCAAAAAGTTATACGTTTATCTATCGTCTATAAATAATAGCTCAATAAAATATTTTCCCCAAAGGATATTGTTTTTTATTGAAGTATAGTCAATCTACAGGTTTTTTTTAAATATGTACATAGACATATATTTATGTAAATAGTTTCAGTTTGAAAAACAGTTTATTTTAATATATGATGAACTTGTTTAATTTAATTTATCCAAATTTTAGTTTCCAGAGGCTTTAAGCAGAGCTATAAGTTTTTCTTTAAATAAAATAAACACCCAGGAGAGTCTCCCAGGGGACCTTAACTTTCTGTGACTAGTTACTTCACTTCTAACATCCTGGGACTGCACTACTCATAATTAAACTTTTTTATGCTAGAATCCCTAGAGCCATTCTAAAGCAAACTTTCAAAAGTGAATTAAAGAATCATTAAATATCATATTCATCCAGTCATAACCACATTAATATGCACAAGGTAGTATTACTTTCAGGAGAAAGTAAATTAAGTAGATATATCTGAAGTCAAGTTACAACACAGGTGAAGAATGAACAACAGTGACAAAAATAAAAGATGAAACTTCTGAGAGATATTTAAGTCAATACAATTATGAAATTTTCTAACAATCAGGACCAGTAAAGTAGAATGAGATCCTTTAAAAACCAGGAAGTTTCACTTAATTAGACAACAGAGACATTACAGATTATCTTAGCACCAGACTATCTCATATGCCCTTTGCTGCTGCTGCTGCTGCTAAGTCGCTTCAGTCCTGTCCGAGTCTGTACGACCCCATAGATGGCAGCCCAACAGGCTCCCCCGTCCCTGGGATTCTCCAGGCAAGAACACTTGAGTGGGTTGCCACTTCCTTTTCCAATGCATGAAAGTGAAAGTGAAGTCTTTCAGTCCTGTCCAACTCTTAGCGACCCCGTGGACTGTAGCCTACCAGGCTCCTCCGTCCATGGGATTTTCCAGGCAAGAGTACTAGAGTGGGGTGCCATCGCCTTATCCGTGTGATTACTTGGTAAGATACAATATTGAGCTCTTTAGTTCTCATCTAATCTGATAGTCTATGATTCTGAATAGCTCCAAGTTTCTGAATGGATGCACAGAAGACATAGAAATTATCAGAGCAAACATAAACTTCCATGTCTATAAGTGAAAAAAAAGGACCTGAAACTTGAAAAGATTTCAGTCAGAAAGTCTTTCAGTCTTCTTGCCAGAGATCTAAACTAGAAGGTGGAGGACCTGCTCTTAATTCATTGGGTTTGATTTCTTGAGTCATCACCAAACTCACCATTCTGACTTTTTTTTTTTTTTTTTGGAAAATGTGATCCAAAATACATACTACTTAAAACCTAGAGAACATTCTAAGATTAAGATTCACTGAATGTATAAAATATAAGATTAAATGATAATATAACACTCGGAATTAATCTTAGTGTAAGTTGAGACAGATTTTTTTCTCCAGGAATAAGAAAAGGAATTGGGAAAAGTAATCAAAGTTTATAAAAAGACAGGTTATGTTTTATTGGTTTGTTTCTGTTTTTCATTCAAGTGAAGAAGATGAAGTACTTCAGCAAAAACTGAAAAACCATTTGATGTAGTTTCATAAAAGGGGATGTGTTATCATACAGGAAAGAGTCAGACTAAAACTAAGGGTTACATGGAATTCAAATAGAAGCAGTAAGAGAATTTAAAGAAAATGGACAGAAAGCAGTAGCAATAGCCAAAGTTCATGGTTCTTAACATATTTGAGTGAAGAAAATCCCAACTGTTCTACAATCAATATAATGTAAGTATATATGTTGTACAGTCATCTATGCGTGAGTGCACGCTCTGTAACTTCAGTCGTGTCGGACTCATTGCAGCCTCCTGGACTGTAACCCATCAGGCTCATCTGTCCATAGATTTCCCAGGCAAGAATACTGGAGTGGGTTGCCATTTCCTCCTCCAGGGTATCTTCCCGACCAGAGATCAAATCCATGTCTCTGGTGTCTCCTTCACTGGCAGGCAGATTCTTTTACTACTGAGCCTCTATAAAGTACCCAGGACTGGTTTATATTTGCTTTGCTTTAACTTAAAACTAAAGGATAAGCCACTAACTTATACACCAAAGGAGTGGGTCAACTGTATTTTACAGACATGCTCTAAATGCTCAGCAAAGCTGAACAGTATCCAAAGATTAAGTTGAGGGCTTCAAACATCATCTATCTGCATCCACTTTTTCCACTACTATTAATAACCTGATCTTCAAATGGCTGAGAAGAATATAAAGTACCAGAGTCCTCTCTGAGAGAACCTACAAGAATTAGTTGGGAAATGGGAGATGAAAGTTACTCTGCTGGGTGCTGCCATAGATGTGAAATTGCAAAGATAAAAAGACGCACGTTGATCATTTTCAAGAAAACGTGTTTCAAAATATATAAAATGTTTTGCAAATAATGGAATATGTATAACTGACCTCCTTGTTCTATAAGAGTGTAGACATAAAACTTTCTATCATTATAGAAAAAACAAAGAAAAATTATACACCTTGATGGAGAACACAGCTACTATTATATCAAGAAAACTTGGGTACCATCAGATACTCAATATCAATAACAAAAGTGAAAACAGATGTTGCAGATTTCCTTTCATTTGACTGTCCTGGTTAGTTTCGATTTTTCTGCTCTTTGATTTAGATAACACCTGAAAATTTTAAATAACTTTGAGAAAAATAGCCCAGCTTTTATTAATATTCTCTCCATTTTCCAAACTGACTGAAATCTTAGTGAGGTAGATTTCTCTTTAAAGGCACAGAACTTAGCTAAGAGAATAGAAGTTTAGGAAGAGTGAAATAGAAAAGGGAAGGACTGTTGTATAAAAAAAACAACAAAATCATTAAGACTAGAGTTTTATGAAACCATGAAGACAACTTAATACAAAGAAAAATTTTAAATGCGATAGTAGTGAGCTTAGAAGAAGTCATGTAATTTATCTAAGATGCTACCTTACAAGGGTAAGAGGCAGAATGAAAATAAGTCACTCAATTCTATTCAGATGTTTTTCTACTGCATTTTATGAATGGTATTTTATGCTTGCTAGGTCACTTCAGTTGTGTCTGACTCTTTGTGACCCCATGGACTGTGGCCCACAAGGCTCCTCTGTTCATGGGATTCTCCAGGCAAGAATACCAGAGTGTGTTACCATGCCCTTCTCCAGAGGATCTTCTCGACCCAGGGATCAAACCATGTCTTCAGTGCCTCCTACATCCCTGGGCCACCAGGGAAGTCTTATCAATGATATTGACAGTTGGAAGTTTAAGTTTGATTTGATCTTTTTATTTTATTATTTTCTCAGAGTCATGCTGCCCACCTTGCACCGCACTCAATGAATGTGCAGAATCAGACCACGGTGACTGAATTTATCCTCACTGCCTTCCCTGCTCTCCAAAAACTTCAGATTTTCCTCTTTATGATCCTCTTGTTGACTTACTTGCTCACTCTAACTGGAAATGGTGTCATCATTTGCCTAATATGGACTGATTATCGCCTCCAAACCCCAATGTACTTCTTCCTCAGTAACTTAGCCTTTCTGGACATTTTATATACTACATCAGTTACCCCAAAACTGTTAGCCTGTCTCCTAGAAAACAGGAAAATCATATCTTTTGCAGGCTGCATCAGTCAAACATACTTCTTCTTCTTCCTGGGGACCGTGGAGTTCATCCTGCTGGTGGTGATGTCCTTTGACCGCTATGTGGCCATCTGTAACCCCCTGCGCTACACCATCATCATGAACAGCAGGCTGTGTCTCCTGCTGGTTCTGGGCTGCTGGGTAGGGGCCTTCCTGTCGGTGCTCTGCCCAACTATTGTGGTATCCAGGCTGCCCTTCTGCCATAAGGAAATTAATCACTTCTTCTGTGACATTGCCCCTCTGCTGCAGGTGGCCTGCACAGACACTCATTTTATTGAGATGATAAGCTTCCTCTTGTCTTCTCTCATCCTCCTGACCTCGCTGGTGATTACCACGGTGTCCTACACCTACATCATCTCTACCATCTGGCACATCCCCTCGGCCCAAGGGCGTCAGAAAACCTTTTCCACCTGCGCTTCTCACATCTCTGTCGTTTCTATTGCCTATGGGAGCAACATCTTCATGTATGTGAGACCCAGCCAGAGTCATTCCCTGGAATTTGACAAAGTGACTGCTGTCCTCACCACAATGATGATCCCTCTTTTGAACCCCTTTATTTATAGTCTAAGGAATGAAAAGGTAAAGGAAGTTTTGAGAGATGCAGTCAACAAAATTATATCCTTATTGCCCAGGAAAGCTTGACACATAATCCCACAGGAATCCTTGAAAGTTTGTTTGCTAAGAATGGCATTTTCACATCCTAGACACAATGTAGAGTAAAGCATGTTTAGAGATCATAAAATCAAAGGTGTGTGCAAAGAGATGGAAGAACTATGTGCCACAACAGCTGCAAAGTATTATGGTCAGAGTGCAGAGGAGGCAGAGGAAATAACATGCTCTGAACTCTATTCCTGGACCTTCTCACACACAGAATTTCATGAATTAATGAAAAACACTGAAGTCAAAGATTTTAAGCCCTCTCTATCACTTTTTTATCAGGTAACACTTAGCCTATCTGAACCTAACATATTATCTATAAAGTGGGAAATATAGTTTGTGGTTCTTCTTTTTCTTTCTGTTAATGTAGGCTCAACCACAATGGTCTAAGAAATGAAACTACATGCAATTACAAATAAGTACTTTCTATGGGTCTTTGCAGACTATTAAAGATGATTAGCTCCATTCCTGATAGCCAGATACTGTAGATAATAATAATATCCCAGTGTTTGTACAGTATATTCCAATATGTACATATATATATCCCATTTAGTCTTCTTAACCTTGAGAACTGGACATGGAACAACAGACTGGTTCCAAATAGGAAAAGGAGTATGTCAAGGCTGTATATTGTCACCCTGCTTATTTAACTTCTATGCAGAGTACATCATGAGAAACGCTGGACTGGAAGAAACACAAGCTGGAATCAAGATTGCCAGGAGAAATATCAGTAACCTCAGATATGCAGATGACATCACCTTTATGGCAGAAAGTGAAGAGGAGTTAAAAAGCCTCTTAATGAAAGTGAAAGAGGAGAGTGAAAAAGTTGGTTTAAAGCTCAACATTCAGAAAATGAAGATCATGGCATCCGGTCCCATCACTTCATGGGAAATAGATGGGGAAACAGTAGAAACAGTGTCAGACTTTATTTTGGGGGGCTCCAAAATCACTGCAGATGGTGACTGCAGCCATGAAATTAAAAGATGCTTCGTCCTTGGAAGAAAAGATGACCAACCTAGATAGGATATTCAGAAGCAGAGACATTACTTTGCTGACTAAGGTCCATCTAGTCAAGGCTATGGTTTTTCCTGTGGTCATGTATGGATGTGAGAGTTGGACTGTGAAGAAGGCTGAGCATCGAAGAATTGATGCTTTTGAACTGTGGTGTTGGAGAAGACTCTTGAGAGTCTCTTGGACTGCAAGGAGATCCAAGCAGTCCATTCTGAAGGAGATCAGCCCTGGAATTTCTTTGGAAGGACTGATGCTGCAGCAGAAACTCCAGTACTTTGGCCACTTCTTGCGAAAAGTTGACTCATTAGAAAAGACTCTGATGGTGGGAGGGAATGGGGGCAGGAGGAGAAGGGGACGACCAAGGATGAGATGGCTGGATGGCATCACGGACTCGATGGACGTGAGTCTGAGTGAACTCCGAGAAATGGTAACGAACAGGGAGGCCTGGTGTGCTGCGATTTATGGGGTCGCAAAGAATTGGACACGACTGAGCTACTGAACTGAACTGAACTGAACCTTGAGAATGTGATATTTTTCCCATATTACAGATGAGAAAACTTGGATTCATTGAGATTAAGCATCTTACATCACTAGTTTTGAATATATATATATGCAGATATATGTGAACTCTAGCCTACTCAAGCATGTCACTGTGTCATGAAGTGTGGAATGGGAAGAAACTTAGGGGAAACAGAGCTAATATGAAAAGCTATCCATGTTTTCTGAGATAAGAGTATTCCCTGCCAGCTCTAGTTATCTAGAAAACCTACAGGCTAAGGAGTATCAGGTGAGTGAGAACAGACTGTGAGAGGCAATGTGTTGAAAGGAAAACCAGTTATTCAGAGGCAGTAACTGACAATGAGTCCAAACTTATCGTCTGTGGCCAGTGGCCAAAGTGATCATCATCTACAGAAGAATAAACGTCCTAGGATGCATTTGTTGGGGAAAATAAAAGCAGAAAAGTAATCAAGCTAGATTAAGTAACATTGGTATTTATCATAATAATAATCAAGAATACCACATAAAACCTCAGAAGATAAGAAACCGCAAGACCTGCTAAGGACAAATATTAGTAGCTAGAACTCCTTAAAAATCCAAAGCAGACACCCACTTCCCTCAGAATCTCTGATCTCTCTCTAGCTTTCTCAGGAGTTATTTGGTCTCTATGTTACTGTTTTTTTCCAAGTATCTTGTAGCAGGCTGAATGATGGCCCTGAAAGATATCCAGACCTAATTGCTGATCCTGTGAATCTAAGTAACATATAAAATTCATATGGCAAAGAGATTCTGCAAGAGGGATTCAAATTAAAGATCTTGAGATGGGGCAATGATCTTGAATTACACAGGTGGGTACTAACTGTCAGTACAAGTGTCATTATATGAGAGAGAAGAGGGGAGATTTTATCGCACAAAAGAAGGTAATGTGATCACAGAAGCAGAGATTTGAAGTTGCTGTGCTGCTAGCTTTGAAGATGGAGAAAGGAGCCACAGGCCAAGGAATGCACATATCAAAGCTGAAAAAGCAAAACAAAGGATTCTTTCTCCCATGGAGCCCTTGGCATGGCCCAGCCAACACCCAGGTGTAGGCCCAGTGAAACTGACTTTGGATTTCTGTCTCCAGAGCTGTAACAGAACACATCAGTGTTGCTGAAGCCACCGTGTAGTATCAGAGCAAACCAGTACACACCAGTCTCACGTTTCTCTCTCTGCAGACTATTTATTTCCATTTCTCTGTGCACATGGAAGATAATGGCTGCTTCAGTCATTTGCAAATATATATTTCAGGGAATTCCCTGGTAGTCCAGTGGTGAGGACTCCATACTTCCACTGCAGTGGGCACGGGTTTGATCCCTGGTCAGGGAACTAAGATCCCACATGCTGTATGGCAGGGCCAAAAAAAATCCATCATACGTGTATTCAATATATATGCATGTATACTGAATACATTTAAATAGATTGAGATATATATATATATATATATATATATACAATTTACATGGTTTTTTTTACTGTACTGCACAACTTGTAGGATCTTAGTTTCTGGATCGGGGATTGAACCTGGGCCCACAACAATGAAAGTGCCAAATCTTAACAACTGGACAGCCAAAGAATTCTCTATTTTATTTTAGGATATGTATTTTAAATTACCTGTATTCTAAGTCCAAATTCCTTGAAAGGTTCACTGAAGTGAATAGTCTGATTGGTCTCTCGTTCAAGTGAGATGATGTCTTCCCCAATCCTCTTTTTGTGAGAAGAAGGGGATGGCAAGAGGTCAATTGCTCTCTGTCCACACAGCCACTGAGCAGGTGCAATGGGGACAAGCATCTAAAAAGAGAGCTTGGGAAAAGGGAGAAAAAAAGAGGCATCTCGAAGATCAAAATAGGTCACTACCAGTTTGGTTATGGGTCATCTAGCTTCATAGACAAAGACGAAGACCTTAAGGATTGGCAGGAAAGCCTCATAGGAGAGCAAGCAGAGAAAGTGCTATCTTCAGAATGGATTCAAATACTATATTATAAAATATCACAGGCCATCAAAAAATAAAGCAGTAGACAAAGTTTAAAGATCAAAAGAAAGTAATATAATATCACCAGGAATGCAGCATCCATATAATTTTCTGCTCTGTACTCATAATCAGACATTCATTAAAAAGAATTTTGAAACTTGCTTAGTGTCCAAATACTTCCATAACAAACTTAGCAGTTCAAAAGAATACAAATTTATTATCTTATAGTTCTGAAGTCAGAAGCCCAACACAAGTCATTACTCACATCCATACATGACCACAGGAAAAACCATAGCCTTGACTAGACGGACCTTAGTCGGCAAAGTAATGTCTCTGCTTCTGAATATCCTATCTAGGTTGGTCATAACTTTTCTTCCAAGGAGTAAGGGTCTTTTAATTTCATGGCTGCAGTCACCATCTGCAGTGATTTTAGAGTTCAAAAAAATAAAGTCTGACACTGTTTCCACTGTCTGCCCATCTATCTCCCATGAAGTGATGGGACCAGATGCCGTGATCTTCGTTTTCTGAATGTCGAGCTTTAAGCCAACTTTTTCACTCTCCTCTTTCACTTTCATCAAGAGGCTTTTTAGTTCCTCTTCACTTTCTGCCATAACAGTGGTGTCATCTGCATATCTGAGGTTACTGATATTTCTCCCAGCAATCTTGATTCCAGCTTGTGTTTCTTCCAGTCCAGCGTTTCTCATGATGTACTCTGCAAAGAAGTTAAATAAGCAGGGTGACAATATACAGCCTTGATGTACTCCTTTTCCTATTTGGAACCAGTCTGTTGTTCCATGTCCAGTTTTAACTGTTGCTTCCTGACCTGCATACAGATTTCTCAAGAGGCAGGTTAGGTGGTCTGGTATTCCCATCTCTTTCAGAATTTTTCACAGTTTATTGTGATCCACACAGTCAATGACTTTGGCATAGTCAATAAATAAATAGATGTTTTTCTCGAACTCTCTTGCTTTTTCCATGATCCAGTGGATGTTGGCAATTTGATCTCTGGTTCCTCTGCCTTTTCTAAAACCAGCTTGAACATCAGTACATGGTTCATAAACAATATAAGATTGCATTTATATAATATTCTAGAAAATTCAAATTATGCTGACAGAAAACATCAGTGGTTGTCAGGTGCAGAGGTATGGAGGGAAAACATTTACTTGCAAAAGGTCATGAAAAATGTTTAAGGTAATGTTAAACCAATGTTGTACTGGTAATGGTGGCTACATAACTGAACATTTGTCAAAGTTCAACGTATTATATACTTAAACATGTTTACTGTCTATAAATCTTATCTCAATAAACTTTTTAAATATGTACATATACCTTCATCTGTATAAGTAATCTCATTTTGACAAGCATCTTAAAACTTATTAAACACATAAACATTTTTTAAGTTTTCCAAGTATCTAGTTCACTGAAACTTTAAATCAGATGTCTAAGTTTTTCTTTAGATAAATAAAATTAGCACCCAAGAGAGCCTCTCAAGAACTTTAACTTTCTGTGATTAGTAACTTCAGTTCTAATATCCCAATATTGTAATAATAACCTTTTTTAATGCCAGAATCCCAAGAGCCATTCTAAACCAAACTTCTAATGATAAATTTTTAAAAAATCTTTAAATATCACAGTTCTTCTAGTTGTAATCAATTTACAAATCACAAGATAACATCATTTCCTAAAGAAAGCAAATAAGGTGGATATGCCTAAAATCAAGTCACAATATGCCAGCTGAATGAACAGAAGTGAGTAAACAAAGTGATGAAAAATTAGAAAGATAGTTCAGTGAATGCAAATATAAGTTTTTCTAACAACCAAAACCAGTAAAGCAGAATGAGATGCCTCAGGAAACAGAGAGCTTCACGTCACTAGACGACAGAGGCAGGGCAGGATGTGTTAGCACCAGACTATTTCATATGCCCTTTAGTTCCCTTCTAACCTGACAGTCTGTGGTTTTGAATAGTTCCAAGTTTCTGAATAGATCCACAGAAGATACAGAAATTAACCAAACTGTCAGGTTGTTACCTTTCTATATTGAAAAACAAGGTCTGAAATTTGGGAGATTTGGGACGAAAGTCTTTCAGTCTTTTTGTCAGAAGTATAAACCACAAGTCAGAAGACCTGCTCTTAATTCACTGGGTCTAACTTTCTGAGTCATCATCAAAGTCATTGTTTTGCCATTTTGGCAAAAATATGATTATATGTATATTAAAAAAAGATTAAGTGATAACATAATGCTTGGACTTAGTACAAGTCAAAACTTAGACTTTTCTGTAAGAATTTAAAAAAAACTGAAGAAAGTCATCAGAGCTTATAAAAGGACACTTTTTCATTTAAATGAAGCAGATGATGTACTTTAGCAAAAACTGAATAACTATTTGGTGCGTTTTTGAGAAAAGGGATGTGTATTATATGCAGAAGAGTTTCAGAGTGAGACAAAGAGATTTATATGAAATTCAAAATCAAAGCAATAAAAAAATTTAAAGGATAATGGATAGAAGGCATAGGAAGAAAGACAAAATTTTTGATAATTGAATGAAGAAAATGCCACAAGTTCTACATTCAGGAAGATGTAAGTATATTTTATTATGCATTTATCCATATTTGTATTTTAAGCATCTAGGTCTTAGTAAATTTGTTTATATTTTATGAGTTAAATTCTAATTACTGCTTTGCCAAAAAAATTACTTATGACAGAAGTCAAAGGTGATAGCTTTCCCATAATTATGTAAATTCATGTGTTTAATGTCCCTCAGCTACAAATAAACTTGTTCATGTTTTCCTGAGCAGCACAGATCTCCCCATCTCCCCCCTCACATCTTAGTCCTTTTCTGTTCATCCTTCCCCAACACTGTCTTCTTAAATATCTATTGAACACAAAGTATGTATAAATCGCAGTGATATATCCTGTGTTAGGACTATAATCTGCCGTTAGGACTATAACTCATTCTAGAGAGGAAGAAAATAAGACTCGGGTTGCTTATGAAAGAGTCTTATGAAAAATCTCAAAGCTCTCCATGGCCAGATAAAAAATATAACACAGGTTCTCCAATTTTGATACCTACTAGGCTCTTTCCGTCCTTCCACAAATTTCTGACTGAACTGGATTCTTGAAGTGTGCAATTTTATGCAGTTTTGCAACAATCCACAGAAATGGTAATGAGGAAAATGGTCCCCAAAAGAAAATCTTCATTTGGCAAAGTTGTAACTAAATTGTCATACACAGGTTGTCATGGTCCAGAACCTTTCCTCCTGGACATGATGGGAACCTAAGGGCAGAGAGATCACCAAGACAAAGCTAACACAAACCCAGGTTTTCTTCACTATCATGAACTTGAGAGACTCCAAAAATGAGAGCAATGCTCTATCTTTAGTACTTCTCATAGAAGTTTATTTGACCAAAATACAACAGAATATAAAGATCTGTTTTTCCATAGTTATGTAATTCTATGGCAATCATGGCAAATATCAACTCTGAGTTTGAACATCTCATATTTTTATTGTTGAAGAATGGCATAATGCTTTAAAGATACCAAGTTATTCACATTTTACAATAAAAGGGAATTCAAGCCCATATCAGGGTCATGAAAGACTATATAGGCAATTGGAAAACATGGCAGTGGTGAAATAGACAAATGGAAGAAACAGTAGAATAGATGAGAGGCAACTTCATAAGAACCCATGGTATTCTGTTATGATACTTATCAATATCCAGTGCTGTTGGTGATGAAGATGGTGACCTAGAAATGAAAGATACTATCAAAGGATGTCTACTTCTCTACAAAGTGTGCTCAATTCTACTACTGTACTAAACCTCAATAACATTAACACTGGCTCAGTTCAGTTCAGTTCAGTCGCTCAGTCGTGTCCAACTCTTTGTGACCCCACAGGCCTCCCTGTCCATCACCAACTCCCAGAGTTCACTCAAACTCACGTCCATCGAGTCGGTGATGCTATCTAGCCATCTCATCCTCTGTCGTCCCCTTCTCCTCCTGCCCCCAATCCCTCCCAGCATCTGAGTCTTTTCCAATGAGTCAACTCTTCGCATCAGGTGGCCAAAGTACTGGAGTTTCAGCTTCAGCATCAGTCCTTCCAATGAACACCCAGGACTGATCTCCTTTAGGATGGACTGGTTGGATCTCCTTACAGTCCAAGGGACTCTCAAGAGTCTTCTCCAACACCACAGTTCAAAAGCATCAATTCTTCGGAACTCAGTTTTGTTCACAGCCCATGACCACAGGAAAAACCATAGCCTTGACTAGACAGACCTTTGTTGGCAAAGGAATATCTCTGCTTTTCAATATGCCATCTAGGTTGGTCATAACTTTCCTTCCAAGGGGTAAGTGTCTTTTAATTTCATGGCTGCAGTCACCATCTGCAGTAATTTTGGAGGCCAAAAAAATAAAGTCTGACACTGTTTCTCCATCTATTTCCCATGAAGTGATGGGACACTGGTTCACCCAGAAACTATTTCTTGCTTTAGTAAATAGTTTGGAAATTTATCATCTGGATGCAGGAGCAGTAGGGGAGGAGTGAATATTAGATTATCTTGCGGTAGAAAGAGTTCCTTCTGGTACCAAGACCCTGTGTCAATGGGTGAGACCCTTTGAAGACTTCTGATAGCCTAAAAGAAGGTGAAGCAAACTGCCTTATAACAATTTGGAAGGTTATTCAAAGAAATGAAATAATGGACTTTGCAATTGTAAAATGCTCTCTTTTATTCTAGGCTGTTACCTTCTCACGATGCTCCCTGCCTCTAAACCCTGAAAGGTCAGATCTATCAGACTCATTTGTGTTTGGGTCCCTTCCCCACATCCAGCATTAATGTGGCAGCAATGAGTTTACTAGAACTACAAGGATCCCACACTCACAACTAGAGAAAAGGTGACAAACATCAGGAAGGTATGCTGCTGCTGCTAAGTCACTTCAGTCGTGTCTGACTCTGTGCGACCCCACAGATGGCAGCCCACCAGGCTCCCCTGTCCCTGAGACTCTCCAGGCAAGAACACTGGAGTGGGCTGCCATTTCCTTCTCCAGTGCATGAAAGTGAAAAGTGAAAGTGAAGTCGCTCTGTCGTGTCCGACCCTTAGCGACTCCATGGACTGCAGCCTACCAGGCTCCTCCATTCATGGGATTTTCCAGACAAGAGTACTGGAGTGGGATGCCATTGCCTTCTCCGTCAGAAAGGTATAGATTATGGTAAAATCTGTATTTGGTACATGAAAATGCAGACTCCTGAGTTTAATCTCAAACAGCTGCACTCTCATGCTTAAGCAGGGAGCTCCACCACACTGTTTTATTTATTTAATAAATAAATGAATGGGGCTTGTACCCAAAGGGGGCTTAAATAGAGACTGTGATTGCCTTTATGGAAAACAAAAGATGTTACTTAGACTGGAAGGAAAATGTAGATGATCAATACTCTTTTTTATAGATGTGGAAATTGGAGCCCAGGATTAAGAGAAAGTAAATGAGCTCTCCTATTAGTTCAACAGCAAGTCAAGTTGTTCAAATTCTATTACGTTCAAAAATTAATCTGAGATGAACAGAAACAAGTATGCATTTGTAAAGGAGTTTATTCACCAACCTAGACAAGTTAAAAATTCTAAGAAATCAATATTTCCTGGCTGGAATAGAGAAGGTGAAGACAAAACACGCTATTAAAATAAGAAGGATGCATAGATGTGAGGGATAAAGGAGAGTTGAATAGAATAGGACCACAAAGTCACAGCCAACCTTTAAAATGGAAATTTGTTCACACATACACACACACACACACACACACACACACAAAACTGTCTTTAAGTCAAAAGGCAGTTTCTAGAAGTTACTTACCCCAGATAGAGTCCGAAGAAACTGACCTCCTTTAAAGAGGAACCAGGTGGGCTCCAAACCCAGAAAGAATCCAGCCCAGGGTTCATGAGTATCTTGTTTTAACTTGATACTTAAGGAATAGTCACAAAATAATACAACAAATAACAGTAGGTAACTGCATTCTATACAGTAAATATTCAACAAAAGTTGAGCAGTCTCCAGAGAGAAAAGTGAGTGATTCAAATACCATCTGTATCCACATTTGAACTACTATTAATAACAAACATGATCTTCAAATGGCTGAAAAGAATATAAGAGATGAGTGAGAGAACCTGTAACATAAAACAGAAGGAAAATTTTTAAATCTCAAATAAAAAGTTATATTAAGAAACTTTGTCAAAAAAAAAATAGAAGAAGAAGAAGAATCAACTGGTGGCAAGGGGGCTTCCCTGGTGGCTCAGTGGTAAAGAATCTACCAGCCAATGCAGGAGACGTGGGTTCAATCCCAGGGACTGAACTGCAGATTAACACAGATCTCGCTGCAAAGCAATGAGCCCCTGCAGCACAGTTGCTGAAGCCCACACTCCCCAGAGCCTGTGCTCCACAACAAGAGAAGCTGCCACACACCACACGAGAGAGCAGCCCCCACTCGCTGCAAGTAGGGGGAAACCCACGCAGCAACGAGGACGCCGCACAGCCAAAAAATAAATAAATAAATTTTAATTTTAAAAAAATTAATCCGTTGGAAAATGGGAGGGGAAATTTTATTATTCTTCTGGATGTTGCCATGGATATAACATTGCAGCGAACAAAAAGAACCACATTGACCATTTTCCCAAAAACAATGTTTCAAAATATATGAAATCACTTGCAAATTATGAAACACAGACCATTGACCTACTTGTTGCATAGCAGTGTAAACATAAAAATTTATATCATTATAGAAAATAAAAATGAAGAAAACCTATGCAGCCTGATGGAGAGATAAACTACTATTACAGCAAAGTAACTTGGGTACAACTTGATATCCAACAAAATATTGATAATGAAAGCAAGAAGAGACAGAAACAAGTCCCCTTTCATTTGATTGTCTAGTTTTCACTGTCTCTGCTCTTTGATTTAAACAATGCCTGAAACATTGAAATAACTTTGTAAAAAGCAACTCAGTTTTATTAACATTTCTTTTTTCCATTTTTCAACTTGATTGGCTGGCTTCTCAGTTAAGGAGGCACAGAATTTAGCTGGGAAAATAGCATTAGGAAAAATGAAAATGAAAAATGGAAGATTTGTATAAAAAAGAATAAAGTCATGAAGACAAAATTTTTATGGAATCACAAAGATAATTCTATTCAACCAAAATTTTACTATGAGAATACTGACTGTAGAGAACTCAAGGCATTGATCCTTTAATAGGGTTATAAGAGAAGGAAAACAAATCACCCTCGACTCTTCATTCAGATCTTCTTCTACAGCATCTTAGCAATGATATTGACAGTTGAAAGTTTGAGTTGAATTTCATTTTTATATTTTATTATTTTTTCAGAGACATGCTGCCCACCTTGCTCTGCACTCAATGGATGTGCAAAATCAGACCACAGTGACCGAATTTATCCTGACTGCCTTCCCTGCTCTCCAGAAGCTTCAGATCTTCCTCTTCGTGGTCCTCTTGCTTACTTACATGCTCACTCTAACTGGAAACGGTGTCATCATTTCCCTAATATGGGCTGATTATCGCCTCCAAACCCCAATGTACTTCTTCCTCAGTAATTTGTCACTGCTGGACATTTCATACACTAGCTCAGTTACCCCAAAACTGTTATCCTTTCTCCTCAAGGACAGGAAGACCATATCTCTTGCAGGCTGCATCAGTCAAACATACTTCTTCTTCTTCCTGGGGACCGTGGAGTTCATCCTGCTGGTGGTGATGTCCTTTGACCGCTATGTGGCCATCTGTAACCCCCTGCGCTACACCATCATCATGAACAGCAGGCTGTGTCTCCTGCTGGTTCTGGGCTGCTGGGTGGGGGCCTTCCTGTCGGTGCTCTGCCCGGTCATTCTGCTCTCCAGGCTGCCCTTCTGCCATAAGGAGATTAATCACTTCTTCTGTGACATCGCCCCTTTGCTGCAGGTGGCCTGCATAGACACTCATTTCCTTGAGATGATAAGCTTCCTCTTGTCTTCTCTCATCCTCCTGACCTCGCTGGTGATCACCACTGTGTCCTACACCTACATCATTTCTACCATCCTGCGCATCCCCTCGGCCCGAGGGCGTCAGAAAGCCTTTTCCACCTGCGCGTCTCACATCACTGTTGTTTCTATTGCCTATGGGAGCAACATCTTCATGTATGTGAGACCCAGCCAGAGTCATTCCCTGGAATTTGACAAAGTGACTGCTGTCTTCACTATAATGGTGACCCCTCTCCTGAACCCCTTCATTTATAGTCTAAGGAATGAAACGGTAAAAGATGTTTTCAGAGATGCAGTCAACAAAATTATATCCTCATTGCACAGGAAACCTTGCAAGTCTGTTTCCTAAAAATGGCATTTTCAGGACTTGCCTGGTGGTCCAGTGGCTAAGACTCTGTGCTCCCAATGCAGGGGCCTGGTTGGATCTCTGGTCAGAGAACTAGATGCCACGTGCTGTAACTAAGATCCTACATGTCTAATGCCTAATAAATAAATAAATATCTTTTAAAAAACAAGCAAAATGACACTTTAAAATCTTGGACACAATGTGGAGTAAAGTATCCTTGAAGACCATAAAATCAAAGATGTGTAAGAAGAAATGAAAAACTTCCAGCCACATCGGATGCAAAGTCAAGGTCTAAAGGAGGTAATTCAGCCACAGAGAAAAATAAACATGCTCTGAACTCTATTACTGGACTGTCTCACACACAGAATATCATTGATTAAAGAAAAATACTAACCAGGGTCAGAAAACCTGAATTTTAAGCCTGATCCTAACGTGTTTTTTTAAGCAGGTGACACAGCCTCTCTGACCTTCATTTCCTTCTGTAAAGTGGGGAATACGGCTTGTGTTTTTCCTTTTTGTTAAAATAAGCTTAACTGAAATAGTATAAGACAGGAAACCACATGTAATTAAAACTGAACTCCTATAACTGGGCTTTTCATCATTTGCAAGACTATTGGCTTCATCTCTCTCAGCCAAATACTGCAGATAATTGTGAAAAACAACAAAACAAGGAAGAAGAGTAACAAATCTCAGTGTTGTACAGTGTACTTAAATGTACACATATATGTGTCTATATATCATTTAATCCTCTTAACAACCTTGAAAATCAGATATATTTATCCCCATTTTACAGATGAGAAAACTGAAGTTCATTGAGCATCTTGCCCCAACTACATCACAGGTTTTGACTATGTGTGTGCAGATATTTGTGAACACCAGCCTACTTCAGCACTCCCTTACATCATGAAATATTAAATGGGAAGACAGTTAAGACAGGAAACAAGTTAACATGGAGGTTATCCACTTTTTCTGAGATAAGAGCATTCCCTGCCAGTCCTCATTATCTAGAAAACCTGGAGACCAAGACGTATCAGGATGAGTGAGAACAGATTTTGAGAAGCAACGGACTGAAAGGAAAACCAATTATTCAGGGGCAGTAACTGACAGTCTGGACTCACCGTCTGTTGCAGCTGGCCAATGTGGTCATCATCTACAGAAGAATTAATATCCTAGAATCCACCTGGTTGGGGGGGAAAATGGGGAAAAGTGACCAAGTGAGCTTAAGTAAAATGGGTATTTATTATAATAAGGATACCTAATAAAACCCTAGGAGGTAAAAAATAGCAAGGTCTGCAAAGCAGCTAGAATCAGGATCTAGAAATTCTTTAAAAAACACAAGGCAGATACTCTCTTCCTTTTAAATATCTCTCCAGCTTGGGGGCAGGGAGGGGGCGCTTAGTTGATCTCTGTATTATCGGATGTTTTTCCAAATATCTTGCAGCAGGCTGAATGAATGATGAACCCCAAAGAACCCCTAATACCTGATACCTGCAAATGTAACACACAGAGCACATAAGTAAAAGGGATTTTGCACTTTGTAAAAGTGAATAAGAACTTGAAATAGGGAGAGAATACTGGATTGCTCAGAGGGGTACTAACTATAATCAAAAGTATCATTATATGAGAGAGCAGAAAGGAGATTTTACCACACAAAAGGTAATGTGATCGTGGAAGCGGAGATTTGAAGATGCTGTGCTGACGGCTTTGAAGATGGAGGACGGAGCCATAAGTCAAGGATGCACCTTCAAAAGCTGGAAAAAAGCCAGGAAATGAATTCTTTCTCCCCTAAAGCCTCTGTATAGCATAACTGACAACCAGGTTTAGATCTAGTGGAACTGACTTTGGATTTCTGTCCTCCAGAACTGTAACAGAACACATCAGTGCTGTTTTAAGCCACCAAGTCTGTGGCAATTTGTTATGGCATCACAGCAAACTAGTACATACCTGATTCGTGTTTCTTTCTCTGCAGACTATTTACTTCCATTTCTCTCTGCACATAGAAAGTAATGGCTGCTTCAATCGTTCACAAATATATGTATATATCAATCATAAATATATTCAACAAATATATAACTATATATATATATATATATATATATGGTACACTCAAACATTTGAGATATACATTATTTATTTGTTGTGGCTGTTGTTTTTTACTCACTAAGTCGTGTCAGACTCTGTGCAACCCCATAGACTTTAGCCCACAGGCTCCTCTGTCCATGGGATTTTCCAGGCCAGAATACTGGAGTGGGTTGCCATTTCCTTCTCCAGGGGATTTTCCCCACCCAGGGATCAAACCTGCATCTCCTCCATTGGCAGGCAGATTCTTTACCACTGAGCCACCTGGGAAGCCCCATACATTATTTACATCAACATTTACTCTAAATTATCTGAGTTCTAAATCAAAAGTTCTGAAAAGAGGATCAGATTGGTCTAATTGAGGTTCATGATGTCCTCGCCTGACTCACGTATTTGTAAGAAGAAGGGATTGGCAAGAGGTAAATTGTCCTCTCTCCACACAGTCACTGAGCAGGTGCAATGGGTACAAGCATCCAAAAGGGAGCTTAGGAACAGGGAGAAAGCAAGAGGCAGCAGAAGACAAAGTAGGTCACTACCAGTGTGGTCCTGGGTCATCTAGCTTCATAGACAAAGATGAAGACCTTAAGAATTAGCAAGAAATCTGTCATGGGAGAGCAGGTATAGAAAGTGCTATCTTCAGAATGGATTCAGAATATTATAAAAGAACATTGTCCATCAAAAGGTGGAACAGTGGACAAATGTGTAAAAGTCAAGAGAAGGTAAAAAGGATCACCAGGAATGAAGCATTCAGATAATTTTCTGATCCATACTCATAATCAAACACTAATTAAGATGGAATTTTGAACAACACTATCTTAATGTCCTAAGCTACCATAATAAAATTAGTAGCTTAAAACAATACAAATTCATTACCTTATATTCTGTAGGTCAAGAGTCTAATATAGATCTCACCCAGCTAACATCCACAGGCTGTATTTCCTTCTAGGGGCTTTAGGGGAAAATCCATTTTCTTCTCATTTGGGTTGTTGACAGAATTCATTTCCTTGAAGTTTAGGAGCAAGGCCCTATTATGCTGCTGGCTATCAGCCAAGGACCAGTCCCAGTTTCTAGAAAGTGCTCCAGTCCATGGCTCATTCCCCCACTTCCTTCACCTTCAAAGCCAACCACAGAGTGGCAAGGCTCTCTCTGATGTGTCAGATCTCTGCTCCTTCTTCTTCCATCTCTCTCTAACTCAGCTGGAAAAAGTTCTTCCTTTTTAAGGATTCATTTGATTGGACTGAGCCCACGCAAATAATCCACAATAACATCACCAACTCAAGGTCCACATTCTGAGTTACTTCTGTAGAGTCCCTTTTGCAACTGAAGTAGTATAGAGCTGATCCTCCATATCCTTGAGTTCCATAGGAACTGATTCAATCAACTGTCAATCAGAAGCATTGGGAAAATTAAGTTTCAGAAATTCCCAGAAAGCAAAATTTAAATTTGCCTCATGCTGACAACTATTTGCATAACATTTCATTATTAGGTTTTATAGGTAATTTAGAAATGATGCAAAGTTTCAAGAGTACTGTGCACAGGTTTAGAAGCAAATAAAAAAAACTGAAAGCTGCTCAGGCGTGTCCGACTCTTTGTGACCCCCATGGACTATACAGTCCATGGAATTTTCCAGGCCAGGATACTGGAGTGGGTAGCTGTTCCCTTCTCTAGGGGATCTTTCCAACCCAGGTATCAAACCCAGGTCTTCTGCTTTGCAGGTGGATTTCTTTACCAGCTGAGCCACAAGGGAAGCCCAAGAATACTAGAGTGGGTAGCCTATCCCCTCTCCAGCAGATCTTCCCAATCCAGGAATCAAACCAGTGCCTCCTGCATTGCAGGCAGATTCTTTACCAACTGAGCTATCAGAGAAGCCCTTACTATGCCATTTTATATAAGGGTCTAGAGCATCAAGAAATTTTAATATAGGGATCCTGGACCTAATCCCCTTCGGATACCAAAGGGATGAGTGTATTCACAGTTCATGGGTATATTATATTCACAGGACAAGGATAACTTTAGGTGCCATTATTCTGCTTACCAATGTTAAATTGCTAGTAATAATGATGCAGAATGTAAGAGTAAACAAGAGGATACAGTATGGTTTTTTTTTTTAAGCAAATACTGAACCTTAAACTGTCTTTCATCGCTTGCAACCAAAAGAATTTATAAGCCCCAGAGGATGAAGAAAGACTGAAAAGCAGCAAAATTATTGGGAAGTTCTTATTCTAGTGAAGTGTTTGCTTTTATTTAAATTATTGTCAAGTAAAGATAACTATAGTTGGCTGTTTGTGCTATTTTAACTTTTCATTAATTCCATTATTTCCAAAAATCCATTCTGGTATCGTTTAAACAGAAAAGAAAATCCTGAGCAAATGAGGTCATTTAAATATGATGTAGGTACCCAAAGAGAGCAAGTCTCCGGTTGGACCTGTCTTGAAACTGAAAGCACAGGAAGACTTCATAAGCTCTGAGAAATCATGTAAATATACTGTTTTTTTAATATTTTTTGATATTATTCTTAAGATCAATACTTATAATGCCAGGTAATGATAATTATTTCCACAGTGAAACATCACAGTGAAAGCTATTCACTCTTACAAGTAAGGCTGAGAGTGACCTAGGGGATTCAAGATTGTCAGTTTCATCTAGATACACCAGATGTCTCCACATCAAGTTGCATAAAGGAAAAATTCTTTATGATCTTGATCCATTATCACAGATCAGATGATAACAGGTAGAGAAGGAGCCCAGTTCAGTTCAGCCGTTCAGTCGTGTCCAACTCTTTGAGACCCCATTGACTGCAGCACACCAGGCTTCCCTGTCCATCACCAGCTCCCAGAGCTTATTCAAACTCATATCCATCGAGTCAGTGATGCCATCCAAACATCTCATCTTCTGTCGTCCCCTTCTCCTCCCACCTTCAATCTTTCCAACATCAAGGTCTTTTCCATTGAGTCAGTTCTTTGCTTCAGGTGGCCAAAGTATTGGAGTTTCAGTTTTAGCATCAGTCCTTCCAGTGAATATTCAGGATTTATTTCCTTTAGGATTGACTGGTTGAATCTCCTTGCAGTCCAAGGGACTCTCAAGAGTCTTCTCCAGCACCACAGTTTAAAAGCATCAATTCTTCAGTGCTCAGCTTCCTTTATAGTCCAATTCTCACATCCGTACATGACTACTGGAAAAACCATAGCTTTGACTAGACAGACCTCTGTTGGCAAAGTAATGTCTCTGGTTTTTAATATGCTGTCTAGGTTGGTCATAGCTTTTCTTCCAAGGAGCAAGTGTCTTTTAATTTCATGGCTGCAATCACCATCTGCAGTGATTCTGGAGCCCAAGAAAATAGCTGAGAAGTATAAATAGATAACTGACAGACATGTAATTAGAAATTCATAAAGAGAGGGAATAGAAGGGGGAAAAAAAGGTAAGTGCAATACTTTAAAGTGATAATGGTCAAGAATTGAAACTGCTTCAAAGAGGTAGGGGTGGAGTCCAGCATATACATGATTTTGGCTACGTACGGTGGCTAGTAACTTAATCCTTGTAGAACTGGATGGCAAGTGACACTTCTTGCTTTACTTAAATAGCCAAGGAAGGCATACAAATAACCAACAAGTACAGGAGAAGGTGCTTGACATCACTAACCAACAGGGAAAGCAAGTCAAAGCCACAATGAAATAACACCTAACACCTCCTAGGATGACTGTCAAGAAAGACACAGATAACAAATGCTGACAAACATGAGGAAAAAAGGGAACCCTTGTGTATTGTTGGTGGGAATTTAAATTGGAGTACATCAAGGCTGTATATTGTCACCTTGCTTATTTAACTTATATTCAGAGTACATCATGAGAAATGCTGGGCTGAAGAAGCACAGGCTGGAATCAAGATTGCTGGGAGAAATATCAAGAACCTCAGATATACAGATGACACCACCATTATGGCAGAAAGTGAAGAGGAACTAAAAAGCCTCTTGATGAAAGTGAAAGTGGAGAGTGAAAAGGTTGGCTTAAAGCTCTACATTCAGAAAACTAAGATGGCATCTGGTCCCATCACCTCATGGGAAATAGATAGGGAAACAGTGAAAGCAGTGGCTGGCTTTATTTTGGGGGGTTCCAAAACCACTGCAGATGGTGACTGCAGCCACAAAATTAAAAGATGCTTACTCTTTGGAAGGAAATTTATGACCAACCTAGATAGCATATTAAAAACCAAAGACAATACTTTGCCAACAAAGGTCCATCTAGTCGAGGCTATGATTTTTCCAGTGGTCATGTATGGCTGTGAGAGTTGGACTGTGAAGAAAGCTGAGCGCTGAAGAATTGATGCTTTTGAACTGTGGTGTTGGAGAAGACTCTTGAGAGTCCTTTGGACTGCAAGGAGATCCAACCAGTCCATTCTAAAGGAGATCAGTCCTGGGTGTTCATTGGAAGGACTGATGCTGAAGCTGAAACTCCAATACTTTGGCCACCTCATGTGAAGTGTTGACTCACTGGAAAAGACCCTGATGCTGGGAGAGATTGAGGGCAGGAGGAGAAGGGGATGACAGAGGATGAGATGGCTGGAAGGCATCACCAACTCAATGGACATGAGTTTGAGAGAACTAGGGGAACGGTGATAGACAGGGAGGCCTGGAGTGTTTCGATTCATGCTCAAAGAGTCGGACATGATTGTGCGACTGAACTGAACTGAACTGTAGAAAATAATATGGAGGGTCCTTGAATTTTTCAATAGAACAATCATAAGATCCAGTATTCAATTCCTGAGTGTATATTCAGAGGACAAAATCGGTATTTCAAAGAGATAGCTGTAATTTTATATTCACTAACCAAGATATGTAAACAACATAAGTGTCCACTTATGGATGAATGGATAAAGAAGATGAGATAGATGAGATATAGATAGATAATATTATTTATCATTTATTCAAAATTTCAAAGAAGAAAATCCTGACTTTTGCCATAGCAGAGATGAAACTAGAGGACATTATGCTGAGTGAAATTTGCCAGAAAAAGAGGATGAAACTAGAGGATATTATGCTAAGTGAAATTAGCCAGGAAAAGAAAGAGAAAAACTGTATGATCTCACTTACTACATGAAATAAAAATAAATCAAGTTCATAAAAACAAGAGAGTAGAATTGTGGTTACTAGTGTCTGGGAGATGGGGAGATAAGAAGATGCTGGTCAAAAGGTGTAAACTTTCCCTTATAAGATGAATAACCTTCAGACATTTATAGATCATAGTGACAGTAGTTAATAATACTGTATTGTGTGCTTGATACATGGTAAGATGGTAAGCTTTAAGATCTTACACACACAAAAAATCATAGCTATGTGAGGAGAAGGATCTGTTCAATAACCCAACTGTGATATTCATTTCACAGACGATGTGTATGCTAAATCATCATACTGTACACTATAAACATGTACAATTTACTGTCAAGTATACCTCAACAAAGATGAAAAATGAAGATAAATTAGGTGATTCCACCATCTATGCACTTTAAAAAGAACTAACTGAAAAGACCAAGTATTTGCAATGGTGTGGAACTATGGGCCTCACACAGTGGCTGATACTAAGAAAAACAACAGAACAACTCTGGAAAACACCTTGACAGTTTCTTACAGTGTTAAACATATTTACCCTGTGACTCGGTAATTAAAGTCCTAGGAACAAGTCCAAAAGAAAGGAAAACAAATATTCATACAGAAGCAAGAACTCAAATGTTCATAGAAGCTTAATTCATAATAAGCAAAAATTGAAAATAACCCAGTGCCCATTTTCTGGTGAACAAATAAGAAAACTGTGATGAAGAAACTACTGATGCCTAAAACACTCAGATTAACCCAGAAGCCCCAGATTAAATGAAAACTGTATTCTGCAGGTTGAATTTAAGTTCAAAAAGCTGGAAGAATAAAAATTACACGTACAGAAAACACATCAGTGGTGTCAGGTGCTGAGGTAGGGACCTGACCATATTGACCTGCAAAAGGCCACATGAAATATTTGAAGTAAAATAGATATTTTAAACCATTCCTGTAATGGTGGTGGTGGCTATGTGACTATAAATTTGTCAAAAATTAACACATTATCTCCTTAAAAGTGCTTATTGTGTATAGATCACATCTCAATAAAATACTTTCTAAAAATATGCATATAGACATATAGCATATAAATAATCTCAGTTTGAAAAGCATCTTAATATGTTTTCAATACACTGTGAACATTTTTTATGTAAGTATTCCAAGTTTTTAGTTCATTAAGGCTTTAAGTATATCTCTAAGTTTTACTTTAAATAAACACCCAAGAGAGTCACTCAGGAGACCTTAACTTTCTAACTGTGATTAGTAACTTCAGTTCTAACATCCCAGGGTTGCAATAATAATAATTACCTTTTTTTTAATCCCAGAATCCCAAGAGCCATGCTAGACCAAATCTCTAAATATGACTGTAAAATCTTTAATACTGGAATCACTTCAGTATCCAGAAACTAATATTATTTCCAGGGGAAAGTAAATAAAGTAGATACGTCTAAAATCAAGTCATAATATGCCTGATGAATGAACGGAGTGACTAAACAAAATGAAGGAAGTTTTTAGACAGTTCAAATGCAAATATGAGTTTTTTGACGATCTAGATCATTGAAGTGAAATGATGTGCTTTTAAAAATAGTTTCACATCGCTAGACAACAAAGACAGTATGGAATATTTTAGCACCAGACTATTTCATATGCCCTTTGCTAAGTTGCTTCAGTCGTGTCCAACTCTGTGCAACCCCATAGACAGCAGCCCACCAGGCTCCACCGTCCCTGGGATTCTCCAGGCAAGAACATTGGAGTGGTTTGCCATTTCCTTCTCCAATGCAGGAAAGTGAAAGTGCAGTCACTTAGTCATGTCTGACTCTTCATGATCCTATGGACTGCAACCCACCAGGCTCCTCTATCCATGGGATTTTCCAGGCAAGAGTACTGGAATGGGATGCCATTGCCTTCTCCGCATATGCACTTTAGATCTCTTCTAAGCTAAGAGTCTGTAGTTTTGAAGAGTTCCAAGTTTCTGGATGGACCCACAGAAGATATAAAAATTAACTGAGTAGACAGGAAGTTACACCCCTACAAGTGAGAAAAAAATCTAAGATTTAGGAAGATTTCAGTCAGAAAGCCTTTCAGTCTTTTTAGCAGAGATAGAAACTGGAAGTCAGAGAACCTACTCTTAAAGCACTGGGTCTGACTTTGTCACTAAACTCACCATTCTGCTTTGTTGGCAAAAATGTGATCCAGACAACATACTGCTTGAAACTCAGGAAAATATTCTGGATTAAGATTCACTGAATGTATAAAATAGATGATTAAATGATAAAATAACACTTGGAATTTAGGATTAGTCAAAACTTAGACTTTTTTCCTGGGAATAAGAAAAAACTGAGAAAAATCATCAGAGGTTATAGAAGGACAGATTTTCATTCAATGGAGGTGGATGAAGTTCTTCAGCAAAAACTGAATAACCGTTGGGTGTGATTTTGAAGAAAGAGATGTATATTATATGGGGAAGAGTCTCAGAGTAAGGCTGAGAGAAATCTATATGGAATTCAAAGTTTAAGCAATAAAAGAATGTAAAGAATAATGGATGGAAGGCTTGAGAAGAAAATACCACAATTTTGAGGTTCTTACATATTTGAATGAAGAAAATATCAGCTGTTCTACAATCAGTATAATGTAAGTACATTTTATTTTGCATGTATCCATATTTATATTTTACACAGTCTAACTCTTAATACACGGGTTTGCATGTGTATTTTGTAAGTTGAAGTCCAATTACTGCCTTGCCAAAAAAACTAGTGATGGCAAAGTCAAATGTAATACCTTTACTATAACTATGTAAATTCATGTGTTTAGTGTACCTCAGTTACAACTGACCTTTTTCACAGTTTCCTGATAGCGTCTCAGATCTACCCATCTCCAATCTTAGTCCTTCTCTCTTCATCCTCCCTCAGCCCTCTGTTCTTAAAGACATTGAACATCAAGGTTAGGACCCTCAGTCTGACAGGACAGCCATCCTCATTTTAGAGATGAGGAAGACAAGACCCAGGCTGCTTTAGAGTCTTATTAAAGATCTTGAGCTTCTAAATGGCCAACCAAGAAATACAACACAGGTTCTCTAATTCCAAATTTTCAGGATCCACAGAAAAAAATGGTAGTGAGGAAAATGACCAGAAAAAGAAAGCCTACGTTTGTCAAGGTTATAATTAAATTGTGATACACAGGTTGTCATGGTCCAGAACCTTTCCTCCTGGACATGATGGGATCCTGAGATCTAATACAGGCCATTTGTAATAGAAAAGGCTAACACAAAATTGGGGGTTTTTTTCACTATCACGAATTTGAAAGACTCTACAGAGGAGAGCACTTTTAATTTTTCTCAGAGAAGTGTATTTTACCTAAATAAAGCAAAATAGAAGGTTCCCAATGCCATTATTTTCCAAAGGTATATGATCCTGTGACAACCATGGCAAAGAGCAACTCTGAGTTCAAACAGCCCATATTTTTATTGTTAAAAAATGGCATAATGCTTTGAAGATATCAAAGTATTCAAATTTTACAATATCAGAGGGAAATTAGGTTCCTATCAGTGCCATCAAACACTATATAGGCTAGAAGAAAAATAGAGGGTATTATAGAGGAGGTGGGATGGTTTACTAGATAAAAGGAAAAATAAATAGAATAGATGAGATGTAGCTTCATGAATATCTACAGTATTCTGTTAAGATACCTGTCAGTCTCCAGTTCAGTGATGAAGGTGTGCAGGGTTAAAGAAAGGGAAGGTTAAAATGTTTCTACTTCTCTATAAAGTGTGCTCTGTGTTATTATTAGACTAAACCTCAATATGAACAACTTCCCTATAACTCAAATGGTAAAGAATCTACCTGCAATGAAGGAGACCAGGGTTTGATCCCTGGGTCAGGAAGGTCCTCTGGAGAAGGGAATGGCAATCCACTCCAGTAATCTTGCCTGGAGAATCCTGTGGACAGAGAAGCCTGGCGGGCTACAGTCCATGGGGTCGCAATGAGTCAGACTCAACTGAGCGACTGGTCACAAAGAGTCAGACTCAACTGAGTGACTAACATACACACACACACACAAACCTCAATAACATTAATACTTTTTCACCAATATGATTATGACTTTCCTGCAGGAGTAAACAGCTGAGAGGTCTATTATCTGGGTGCAGGAGCAGTAGGGTAGGAGTGAATATTAGAATATTTGTGGTGGAAAGAGTTCCTACTGGTATCAAGACCTTATTTCAGTAGGTGAGACTCTTCAGAGAACTTTGATACATGAAAATGAAACAAATTGCCTTGAAACTATTTGGAAGATTATGAGAGAAATGAAATAATGCATCTTGCAATTGTAAACTATTCTCTCTTTCATACTGGAGTTTTTCTTTCCTGAGACCCTGTCTCTAAACCCTGAAAGATCAGATCTATTAGACATCTTGGTGTTTGGGTTCATTTCTCATGCCTAGCTTTAACATTTTAGCAATCAGTTATTTATTAATAGAACTAGAGGATGCCACATTAACAGCCAAGGAAAAGATGACACTCACCAGGAGGGTACAGTTATAATACAATCTGTATTTGATACATGAAAATGCAGGCTCCTGAGTTTACCTTTGCTGAGCAGCTGCAACTTTTTGCATGGGGAGAGCACATCAATTCTGATCTATTTGTTTAATAAAATATGAGTGCCGTTTTTGCCCAAAGAAATAGTCGCTTGAGTCAAAATTCAATTACTACTACTTTCACTGGAAGTAAAAGATATAGTTAGACTGGAAAGGGATATGTAGGTGATCAATACTCATTTATAGATGTTGGGCCAAGGATTAAAAAGAACATAAAAAGAGCTCTCCTACAAATTCACCAGCAAGTTAAGTTGTTCAGATCCAATTATGTTCAAATTTTATTCTTTTTTTTACATTTATTGTGCCCTTTATTTCTTTTTTTTAAATGTGTAGTAATTTTATTTATTTTTTTACTCTTAAATGGATGGAAACTATTATGCATTTTGTAAAGGGATTTACTTAATCAGAAATGTCAGATAATTCCACAAAACCAATATTTCCTAATTTAAAACAGGTAAGGTGAGTACTAAACTCTTACTATTAAAATAATACAGATTGTTTAATTTGTACAATAAATAAGTATTGAACAGAAATGATGAAGCAAATGAAGGAGCAGAAAAAGTCAAAAAGCCAAATTTTCAGGTGGAAATTTGCTCAGAAAAGCATGTCTTTAAAGCAAAGACAGCAGCTAGGAGTTATGTATCCCAACTAGAGCCTGAGGAAAATGCTTTTCTTTAAAGAGGAACCAGGTGGGCTCTAAGCTTAGAAAGAACCCAGCTCAGGGCTCATAATTTTCTTTTTTTAACTTGAAACTAAGATTATTCACAAAATATTACAACAAAGGACAGTGGATCGGGTGCATTCTATAGGCATGCAATAGATATTCAGCAAATTTGAGCAGTATCCAGAGATTAAGCTGAATGCTTCAAACACTATCTGCATCCTTTTTATTTATTTTTTATTTTTTGGCTGCAACGTGAAGCCATGTGGGATCTTAGTTCCCAGACCACTGGACCATCGGGGAAGGCTCTCTGTGCCCATTTTTAAACTACTATTAATAATGTGATCGTCCAGTGGCTGAAAAGAATATATGGTATAGAAGTCTTATTTGCAGAAATCTGTTAAGAGTCATTTGGAGAATGGGAGGGTAAAGTCTATTCTCCATGTAGCCATAGACATAACATTGCAAAGAACAAAAGAGAAGAACATGGACCATTTGCCCAAAGATGTTTTTCAAAATATATAAAATTGGTTTCACAAATTATGATACATATATTATTGACAGTGTATATTATACATATATACATATGATACATATATTATTAGTTCCATAACAGTGTAGATATTTTAAAATATATATGATTATACAAATTTTTTTAAACATAAAAACCATAGGGAATTCCCCAGCAGTCCAGTGGTTAGGACCCAGCGCTCTCACTGCCAGGGTTCAGTCCCTGGTTGGGGAACTAAGATATTGCAAGGGTCAAAGCAAGGCCAAAAAAGATTAAATAAATACCACAGGACTTTATGGGGAATTCAATTACTACTAAATTAAAATAATATGTGTCCAACTTAATATTATATTAATTCAACACATAATACCAATAACAAATGTAAATATCAATAGAAACAAATATACATTCCCTCTCATTTGACTGTACAGTTTTCATTTCTCTGCTCTTTGATTTAAGCAATACCTAAAAACTCAAAAAAAAAAAAAAACCCAAGGAACTAACTTGGCTTTATTAGCTTTCCGTTTTCTCTGTTTTCCAAATTGATTGGCTGGATTCTCAGGTTTCTTCTCTTATGCTCAGAACTTAGCTTGGAAAACAGTAGGTCAGGAAGAGGGAAGTAGAAAAGAAGCATTGTATAAAAAAGAATAAAAAAGTCACCAAGCTTTATGGAACGATGAAGACAGTTTCCATCAACCAAATATTTTAAGTATGGGAAGACTGTTTGGAGAACAAGTGTCATTTATCCAAGATCCTACATTATCCAAATTGATTGGCTGGATTCTCAGGTTTCTTCTCTTATGCTCAGAACTTAGCTTGGAAAACAGTAGGTCAGGAAGAGGGAAGTAGAAAAGAAGCATTGTATAAAAAAGAATAAAAAAGTCACCAAGCTTTATGGAACGATGAAGACAGTTTCCATCAACCAAATATTTTAAGTATGGGAAGACTGTTTGGAGAACAAGTGTCATTTATCCAAGATCCTACATTTATTAGGGTCAGAGATAGTATGGAAACAAATCACTTTTGACTCTCCATTCAGAGCTCTTTCTATTGCATCTTCTCAATGCTATTAGGAGTTTAAAGCCTATTTAATCTGACTTTCATCTTTATATTCAATTATATTTTTTTCAGAGGCATGCTGCCCACCTTGCTCTGCACTCAATGGATGTGCAGAATCAGACCACAGTGACTGAATTTATCCTGACTGCCTTCCCTGCTCTCCAGAAGCTTCAGATCTTCCTCTTCATGGTCCTCTTGTTTACTTACATGCTCACTCTAACTGGAAACGGTGTCATCATTTCCCTAATATGGGCTGATAATCGCCTCCAAACCCCAATGTACTTCTTCCTCAGTAATTTGTCATTTTTGGACATTTTATTCACTAGTTCAGTTACCCCAAAATTGTTATCCTTTCTCCTCAAGGACAGGAAGACCATATCCCTTGCAGGCTGCATCAGTCAAACATACTTCTTCTTCTTCCTGGGGACCGTGGAGTTCATCCTGCTGGTGGTGATGTCCTTTGACCGCTATGTGGCCATCTGTAACCCCCTGCGCTACACCATCATCATGAACAGCAGGATGTGTCTCCTGCTGGTTCTGGGCTGCTGGGTTGGGGCCTTCCTGTCGGTGCTCTGTCCGGTCATTCTGCTCTCCAGGCTGCCCTTCTGCCATAAGGAGATTAATCACTTCTTCTGTGACATCGCCCCTTTGCTGCAGGTGGCCTGCATAGACACTCATTTCCTTGAGATGATAAGCTTCCTCTTGTCTTCTCTCATCCTCCTGACCTCGCTGGTGATCACCACCGTGTCCTACACCTACATCATTTCTACCATCCTGCGCATCCCCTCGGCCCGAGGGCGTCAGAAAGCCTTTTCCACCTGCGCATCTCACATCACTGTCGTTTCTATTGCCTACGGGAGCAACATCTTCATGTATGAGATACCCAGCCAGAGTCATTCCCTGGAATTTGACAAAGTGACTGCTGTCCTCACCATAATGGGGACCCCTCTCCTGAACCCCTTCATTTATAGTCTAAGGAATGAAAAGGTAAAGGAAGTTTTGAGAGATGCAATCAACAAAATTGTGTCCTTATTGCACAGGAAACCTTGAAAGGTTGCTTGCTAAGAATGGCTTTTCCAACTCTTGGATACAATATGGAATAAGGCATGCTTGAAGACCATAAAATCAAAAATATGTAAGAAGAAATGAAAAAGTTTTGCACCTAATCTGGTGCAAAGTTTTATAGTCAAGGTCCAGTGCAGACAAGTCAGACATCAAGAAAATAACATGATCTGAACCTTAATTGGACCGTCTCACATACAGAACTGAATGAATTAAGCAAAAATACTGAACTAGAGTCAGAAAACCTGAATTTTAAGCCTGACTCTATCACTTTTTTATCAGGTAACAAGTAACCTCTCTGATCTTAGTTTCTCATCTGTGGAATGGGAAATCTGGTTTGTACTTTTTCCTTTTTATTTATTTTAGTTAAAACAAGATTAACAGATAGTCCAAGTCATGCAACTACATATAAAACTAAAAGTGAATCTTCTGAGTTTTTTAAGAATTTACAAGATGATGGGAAGCATCCCTAACAGCCAAATACTGTAAATAATAATAATAATACAAAAACAGGGAAGAGGAGTAATGTAAACTTGTGTTTGTACATGTAATTAAGTATGTACATTTAACCCTCTTAACAACCTTGAGAAGTAGTTTTTTGTTTTGTTTTTTTGGGGCCACGTACCACCTCAGCTTGAGAGCTCTTGGTTCCATAACCAGGGATTAAACTCTTGGCACTGAAAGCATGGAGTCCTAACTACTAGACTGCCAGGAAATTCCTAAGAAGCTGATGTTTTTATCTCCATTTTACAGAGGAGAAAACTGAGGTTCACTGAGATTAAGTGTCTTTCCCCAAATACATCACTAGTTTTCAAAATATATATAAAATTATATGTATATATGCAGGTACAGTGGGGACAAGCATCTAAAAAGAGAGCCTAAGGGACTTTCTGAGCGGTCCAGTGGTTAAAACTCTGTGCTCCCAAAGCAGGGGACAAGGGTTCAGTCCCTGGTCAGGGAACTAAGACCCTGCATCCTGCATGGGATGGCCAAAGAGATTAAAACATAAACTTAAAAAGAGAGAGAGTTTAGGAAGAGGGAGACGACAAGAGGCATCTCAGAGATCAAAATTAAGTTACCACCAGTGTGATCATGAATCTTCCAGCTACACAGACAAAAATGAAGACCTTAAGAACTGGCAGAGAATCTGTCATGGGAGAACAGGAAGAGAAAGAACTGTCTTCAAAATGGATTCAGAATCTCATGAAAGAACAATATCCAAAAAGAAAGAATATTGTCTGTCAAAAGGTAGAGCAGTGGATAAATGTTTACAGATCACAAGAAGATAGAAGGGGACATTTTCTGGTGGTCCAGTGGTTAGGACTCTGCACTTTCACTGCCAAGAGTCTGGGTTCAGTCCCGCAAAAGTAGAACAGAATCATCAGGAATGAAGCATTCACATAATTTTCTGCTCTGTATTCATACTCAGACATTAATTAAGATGGGGTTTTGAAAGCTACTACATTTGGGTCCTATTGATGCCGTAACAAAATTAGCAGCTAAAAAAGTACAAATTGACTATCTTAGACTTCTGCAGCTCAGAAGTCCAATACAGGCCTCACCAAACGAACATCTGCAGACTGCATTCTTATCTAGGGACCCTAGAGGAAAATGTATTTCCTTCTTATTTTGGGTTGTTCTTGAAGTTTGGGAACAAGGTCCTAGTATGCTGCTACTGCCAGCTATCAGCCAAGGACTAGTCCCAGTTTCTAGAAGGTACTGCAGTCCTTGACTCAGGGTCCCCTCTTCCTCCACCTTCAAAGCTAACAACAGAGGGCAAGCCTCTATCTGATGTGTCAGATCTCTTCTTCTTCCTCTTCCATCTCTTTTCTGACTAAGCTGGAAAAGTTTCTTCGTTTTTAAGGACTCATTTGACTGGACTGAGCCAGGCAAATAATCCACAATGATGTCACCAACACAAGCTCCACATGCTGAGTTACTTCTGTAAAGTCCCTTTTGCAACTAAAGTAGCATACAGGTGACCCTCCACATCCATGGGTTCATATCTACTGATTCAACCCACCATCAATCAAAAGTATTCTAAAATGAATTAAATTCCAGAAATTACCAAAAAGCAAAATTTAAACTTACTACATACTGGCAACTATTTGAATACCATTTACATTATTAGCTTTTATAGGTAATCTAGAGATGATGGACATCCCACTCCAGTACTTTTGCCTGGAAAATCCCATGGACGGAGGAGCCTGGTGGGCTGCAGTCCATGGGGTCGCTAGAGTCAGACACGACTGAGCAACTTCACTTTCACTTTTCACTTTCATGCACTGGAGAAGGAAGTAGCAACCCACTCCAGTGTTCTTGCCTGGAGAATCCCAGGGATGGGGAAGCCTGGTGGGCTGCCATCT